>JAGDQP010001888.1:28013-98328 GCA_022664845.1 Lepisma saccharinum
ATTATTATTATTATTATTATTATTATTATTATTATTATTATTATTATCTTGGTTGGAAAGCCGGAGAGAAAGAGACGGTTGGGAAGACCGAGACGACGTTGAGAGGACAGTATTAGAAGGGATCTTCGAGAAGTACATGTTTGTGATCAAAACTGGCTTGATCTTGCCAAGGATAGAACCCGATGGCGAACGTTGGTTACTACGGCGATTAACTTGCGAGTTCCGTAAGCCATAGAATATAAGTATTATTATTATTATTATTTTATTTATTTATTTATGAATACCAAAAGATGATAAAGCTGCAAATAAAATTTGAATAGAAAATATTTTAATTACTTAGTTTACCTTTATTGTATACGAAATAGTTAACTATATTGAAAAATAAATTAAGATAACTCCAAAGATCATACAGACAATACTAGAAATCGCTACAAGGAAACCGTACTTCACTGGGTTAAGTGTAGTATAGAGTGGTGGTCCCAGACACATGATCAACATTACATTCATCAAACTGTCAAAACATATAAAATGTTAAGATGGCTTAAAAACAGAAGTTCAAAAGATATTTAATACAGACGATATTTTATAGCACAAATTATTCCTTAGAGGAAATAACATAGAACTGTATATTAATTAGAAGTGAAAAGTAAGGAATAATATTTACGATTTTATTGTTAATTATTGTTAGTAGTGTATCTTTTAATATAGTAGAATGAATGAAAGTATTGTTTTAGTAATATGTTATCAACATGGTAAGAATCACATACCGTAAAACGTGTAAATATATGCTATGATGTAAATGCCTATTTAAATGTATATACTGTATTTAACCCCTTCGCATATCAATATACTCTGTTAACAGAGTAAATAAATGTAAACGTAAATGTAGATTTATAAAACAAGTCTATAGAAAATCTAATGCAGGACCTACATCTATGAGTACTTTTTCGAACCATTCCGAACAATAAAAATTCAACACCTGGTATAATTTCATAAGAATAGGATTAGTCTATAACACACACACACAAAAAAAAGGAAAGCAATAAACTAAAAGAACTAGCTGTCTAAAATAAATATGACGGAGATAAAATAGAGAAAACACAACTGAAATTGATAAGGAAGAATGTTGAGTCTCAAAGATGAAAAAAGGAAACGCAAATAGAAGAAAGAAACATAGTTTTCTTTATCAAATATGTACATGGTTACGCATGAAGTGGGAGGAATTTTCAAAAAAACACAATATCAAAGTTGTAGGTAACTCAAGAAAAAGTTAGGAGGAACCATAACTGAATACAAAAAATGATTTCAAAGATCAGGAATAAAGGAATAATATGAGAATGTGAAACAAAATAATTTGACAAACGAGAAGATATATATATATATATATATATATATAAAAGGGAAGATATGCTGAACATTTGAACTACATAAAAAAAAGAGACAGGAAATCGGTATCACCAGTCATGCCATTTAAAGAAAATCAGAAGATAGGTGAAAAAAAGTTATTAAATTTTTAGAAGTAAGAAGCAAAACAGAAAGATTGGCAAGAGAGGAAGACAAAGTGTATACCAACCTGACGAATGTAGAAAAGAGTGACTGCGGAAACGTAAATCAAGCATGGGAAAAATGTTATTAAAAATGATAACAAATAAATAAAATAAACAAGAATTGAAATCATAAAAAAAAAAGGATTCTGTGGAAACAAAAGATTAATCTCAGAAGCTTGTACGTAATGTTCATGTTTGGGTTACACCAAACACGTTACACCAAATTTGTGTATCTTCTTTATTATTTAATTCAATCTCCAAAACGTAAAACAAATGTATTAGCAAATTTAAATGATTAACAATTTTTAAAACTGTTTTAAACCAAAGAACGCTTTAAGCCTTGATGAGAATGTTTAGAAAATGAAAGAATTTGTTGATATGAAGATAATATGGGTTGTGTGAAAAAAAAACAAAAGTTGTAAACAAACTTGTTTACAGATAAATAGTGATTTAAGATATAAATACGTTAAATGGTTAATTATATACAGTAATAGTGTTCAATCATTATATTACATAATCAACTAATTTGTCTTGATAAAGGCAAAATCGATGTAAGAGAATGTTGTTACTTTGACAATATAAGTAATTTATTTCTATGGAAGAAAAAGCTACGACTATTGAACAAGTAGCATGTGTAATATATATATATATATACACCAGAAAAATATTTGTTTTTTAGAACTATTAGCTTTGATTATAAGTACTAGCGATTAGTTTCGCTTCGAAGAAGTATACATACTTATTTGATCCTAGCCTGACATGTTACAGATTCCGTTAATGTGAGTAGTAGAGCCCAATTGACCTCGCTTAGAGAACAAGAACAAATGGGGCTTTAACCTTTAAGAGATTCAAACGAAACTACACATATGATAGTAATACTGTAAATAGTAATTGCGTTGTTAATGGTTCGCTTTATCATTAAATGGTAATATGTTCTGTACAACAAAGTAAAGAAAAAGTATGTAAATATTTAGAGGAAATGCGGTAATGATCGAGCATCGCTACCTAAAATTTGTGTTATTCGTCCTATACTATGGATACGAGAATTATAAAAAATAAAATTATTTATAACTTTATAAAACGTAAATTTGATAAGAAAATGCATGAGGGTCATTCTGAAATTAAGGGGGAATTCAAGTCCCAAAATCGAAAAATGTGAAGTGTCAATTATATTGCTTGTAATTTCATAAGTGAATTCCTTTAATTTTATTTCAGTCATATGAACTGTCAACAGAGTTTGAGAAAAATATTTTTAATTCAGTGATTTATTTAACATGGTCCTTGATCCACGGAGCTGACATCCATTGAGGTGATAAATTTGTCTATTTTGACCAGTAAAACCTATCTTATGAAAGGTTTGACCATGTGATGTTAGTTTCTACTAAAAGTCCACTCTATTCACCGAGCCGCCGTAGCTCAGTGGTAGAGCGTTGGCGTCGCATTCCGGAGGTCGTGGGTACGATTCCAGTGCCCGACAATTCTGACTGAGATTTTCCAGGATTTTTCCTCAGTCAGACCAGGCAAATGCCGGAATGACACCTTCAACATAGTCCCTGACCGACACCTTCTCGGATCCTTTCCCCTCCCCTATCTCGGCCGGAACCTTAGATGTCTAAAGGCCATAAATAAAATTCAAAATTAATTCTACTTTATTTGTTATGTTTTTGAAGATAAGTCAATATATCAATAAAACTTCAAGATTGAAACAGACCATGAAGGTGACAGACAATTGATTTTTTTCAGGTTCCAGTTCTAATAAAACCGCACTTGAAGTATACATATACAAACAAAGAACCCTGCAATCAAAATTGTTTTCTAGAAATTGTCTATGAAATAGTGAAGCACGTGCTGTTGTCTGGCGAATTTTACCAGAATTTCGTAGATCATTCCATGGAGGTGACAGCAGAACGTGGAGGCAAAATTACTAAAATCTCAGAGGATTTTAGTAATTTGATAAAATTATTTTTTAATTTCAATAATTCTTTCCTAAGAAATATATATATATATATATATATATATATATATATAATAAATCACAGCCATATTCAATCCACTAGTGGATGAGGCCTCTCCCCGAAGGGAGGAGTTGGTCTACTGCTCCCACGCTGACCAGACGGGTTGGGAGAGGAGAGCCGAAGCTCTCACTGTGATCGCCACTGTATTTTATTCACAACAGCTCCCCAATTGTCCTCACGATGCTGGGTCAACACCGAAATTTTATGAGCTCCCACCGGGAATCGAACCCGGGATATATATATATATATATTCAAGAAAAAAATCATTACGCGGTTTTAAGAATCATTACAAACCTTTCACTTGTTCAAACCGTGATTGAAGACATTCCATAAATATAAAATTTTCTTTTAGAAAAAAAAATGGTTCAGGAGCAAAATCCTTTCATGCCCATCTATGTATACAATCGATTTTTAAAATAAGACCTACCATTTTTCGGCCAAAAGAATCGAGAGACCAAATGTACCATAAATTTCAGAATGACCCTTTAGTATTCTTTAAGTATTTTTAATATTTTGAATACGTTAAATCCTGTTACAATAAAGTTCATGTGTTACAGAAGATGTTGATGGTTCCACTCACTGAATTTTATTAGATTTGTAAAGGTTTCAGAGGGTTCTCTATATCAAAATTCCATTTCATTTAATTTTCATCTCATTCAAACCTCCATACTCACTCAGTACGAGAATAAATATTGACTCACCTTTTGCACGTACGTAAGATTACGTGTGAGAACAATAGGTTCATCTGTTGTTGCTAACTGCTTAATGTCTTTTAGAGGCAAATTAAGTTGACCTATTTCAACTGGATTTGCAAACCTGTCTTGATCGAAAACTGTTAATCTTAGAGTCCAATCCTAAAAGCAAACAACAAAGAAAAACAGTTTAAATATAAATGTTCACTAATATTATAAGTTCACTGTATTTTAACTTAGAAGAGAAAATTATTATACAAGGTAACCAAAAAAGTTTTTGCCATTTTGACGTCCCACTAATCATGCGCTCACAGAGAGCAAACGAAATGACGCACGTGCCTGCCAAGCGATCGGGAGTTAGTCTGACCATTGACCTTCAGTAATACAGGCACGGTGCTCACACACAGCAGTCATCGTTCGTTTCGAAGCAGCTTGTTCGCGTGCGTTTGTTGTATGACTTTAAAGTGGGCCTGTCAGCTGCTGCATCAAATCGCCGCATATGCCAGGCAGTTGGTGAGAATGCCGTTGAAGTATAGCATACTTGAGGTACATTTTTAAACTGTTCACTTGTCGTGACTAATTTAAATAGATGATAGAAAGATTCAGAAAATTTCTAAATTAAACGATGTTAAGCTTACTTGAGAAAGAAAATAGTGTTACATATAAACTTACCACCGACATTGTACTTGAATATTTATATTTGCCGAAACATTATCGAATTCAGTTATCCTACAATTACGTTCCATCCAAGCTCTGAACATTTTACTTCTGCTAGTGTTAATTTTAGGTACCCTCCTCAACTGTAAATAATGTGAGAAAAGGATAAAGGCCGTCGTAACATCTGTAGAGATAGAGTGGATTGCTGGTGCATTTTCAGAGAATTTTCCAGTAAGCAAGTGGAAATTATTTGATTTAGAGAGTCGGTCTATGTTCCATTCCATCAACGCAAAGCTCTCGTAACACTGATCCAAACAAATGAAACAATGCTCACGAATTTCTTTAAATAGGAGTTAACCCATAGTGCACTTTTATTAAATTAATTTTTCAGCACGGTCGCAACAATAATAACGATTTATTTTCTATTTCCTAAAATTCCGGCCATATCAGAATATTGAAACCATTAACGTTTCCATTGTGACGAGATTCAATTATTAAACATGTATTCGATTGAACGAAGGAATGATTAAACAATTGACGAAGGAACGATTGAATCAAGTCGAACGAAACTGGATAAACTAATGCATGGAAATAACACTTAGAAATTAAACCACACTGGAAATTTAAAACATGTACCGTTTCCACGGTAAGGAGACTCAATTTCCAAAACATTGCAGTAAGTGTCAACCACTCGCTCATCTGAATTCTGTAGACATCGCAAAAGATGAATTCGTCCTAGTACATATAACTTTGATGAAATAACGAAAATTTCATTTACAACAATACTATCATTATGTACACAACATTGGTACTTGTTACGTAAATAACATTGTTAACAATCTTCATGGTAGTAACTTTCATGGTAGAATAAGGAAGTCCGCACATTTAACGAAAAAATGAATATGCGACAAGTTGCAGCCAAGTTGACTGTAGGTGGTGCGTGTAACAGTTCCTTTTTATGGCACTCCTGAAGTGACGTTATTTTTAAACTGTTAACAACTTTGCCTTGCGAGGACTCAGGATAAATACCGTTATGACCTTGTCTCTTCATGGTCAAAATAGTCCATGCAAGGAAATAACCTAACAAGCAAACATATTGATAGGGCAGGAAAAACTTTTAAATTTCTTTCTTCCATCATGGTTAAAATGTCAAAATATGTGCACATGTAAATTTTGGCAACTCGAGAGCAATCACTTTGGGAGATATCGATGATATAATAGTCAGATAACTTTGGTAAACTTTATTTTTATATGGGCCAGTCTAGTAACTTTGGACTTCGGCCCGTCACGATTCGCCCTTTAGCTGTTAAAATCCACACCCATGCCCCTGCCGGTGCCCTCGAGCCGATGCCTATCGCTGCAGACCGCTCGGCCATCCGGCTGGCATATATAACAGTCAGAGTCTTGTTTCTGGAGAGTGAAGAAAAAGTGTGGAAATACCCTTATATTTGTAAAATGCTGAAAGAAATGGAAATCAAATACATAGTAATGGGTACTGGATAGAATGCGCTACCTGTTGGAGGTTATGTTCTTCACGGCTGCTATCTTGAAGTCCGCCATACTGAATCTCGATTGATTTTCTTAAATGCGAAGGGGTCGTGTAATATGTCATTTTGGGGTAGAATTTTACGGATAATGCGTTTATGAAGTCAGTTTTGCCGTAAATGTAATATTTTGAGAGATAAGAGTATGGGGTAATGATACAGTAATCTGGAAACACAAATTTATTCTCGAAATAACGAGGGAAATAAAACCTAAATGTATACAAATGCATATCGAAATGGCAATATAATCAGGAACAATTTGTAAGCAGTTAGGTTTCAATTCCTTCATTATTTAAAAACAAAATGGGTATTTTCAGACTATTGCATCATTAACTCATACTAATGTCACACACCATTATCTCTCACATTTACGGCAAAACTTACTTCAGAAACATGTTTCCCGTAAAATTCTAGCCCAGAATGACATATTACATGACCCCCTTCCCATGTAAGAAAATTAATCGAGATTCAATATGGCAGACTTCAAGATGGTGGTCGTGGAGAGCATACCCTCCAACAGGTAGCGCCTTCCACCCAGTACCCATTACTATGTATTTGATTTCCATTTCTTTCAGCATTTTACAAATATAAGGGTATTTCCACACTTTTCTTCACTCTTCAGAAATAAGAATCTGAGTATTATATCATCGATATCTCCCAAAGTGGTTGCTCTCGAGTTTCCAAAATTTACATGTGCACATATTTTGACATTCTAACCATGATGGAAGGAAAAATAGAAGTTTTTTCTGCCCCATCAGTATGTTTGCTTGTAAAACAGTACTTAACCTAGCAAAGGTTCGGTAGGCCAAGAACAAAATAAATGTTCTCAGCTAAAATGGGCTTTTACTTTTGCCAACTCGCATTAACTTGTGATGCACGTATTACCGTATCTGTACGCACCTATATTATGTTGCTTAGGATTATTCCTAACATATATTGGATTAGAATGAGATAATTCCATAAATTAAAAATCTCATGAATAACCTTCTTTATTCATATATGAGTGCATATTCTATTGCATACGCATTGAAATACTTATTATCTTCTTACACATATGTTCGTTAGATTACGACATAAAGAAATCAAATCTTGCTTCAGTACGAGCAAAGCACATATTGGCAAATTCATATGTTTGTCACTTTATGCCAACAAATACTTACAATATATTTGTGTTTGCGCTTCTGAATACTTATTTATTATATTCTTGATTCTTGGTGTTAATTTTCTTCAATAAAGTCTAAATTATATACAGTAGAAGTCCGATAGACCGGCATCCAACAGTCCGGAACGCCCGACTGTCCAGCACCATCCCAGTTTTTTTTATGTAAACGCTTGTGAACGACAGTTGAAAGCGTTTGGCGCGGTTCGGAACCACTCGGAAGTGTCCACTACGCATCTGCTACTGTTAGACGCAATCAGCATTGCTCGGAATCAATCGGAAGCGTTCGGACTTCTCGGCTGTCACCACACACAGGTTCAGTTCATTGCTTTCGCTGTACGGCTTAGCCTATACCAGTAGTAAGAGGTACCGCCCGATAGTCCGGCATTTTCGGTAATCCAGCACCGGGCCCGTCCCGAACGTGCCGGACTTCTACTGTATTTAGAACGACGTTACATTGATTTATAAATTTACTTCTTGTATCTGTCTGTCTGTTTTATACTCCAAATCTTTTAATGGATTTATTGCTATGCTCCTGCTTGTAAGTTTGATATGAAAATCTTATTCTGTTGATTTTCTTTCTTATCCAAACATTTTGCCGCCTATCGAAAACCAAAGCAATACTCGGCCGTAGTTTTGCCGCCTATCGAAAACCAAAGCAATACTTGGAAGTAGTTTTGCCGCCTATCGAAAACCAAAGCAATACTCGGTCGTAGTTTCTATACTATAAAAATAGTTTTTATCAGGGAAACAGCAAACAAATGTTACACGCACCTTCTCTTCTCCATTCCAACAAGATTCCGTTTCCTAGACAAAATTAGTTTAACTATAGGAGTGATTTTATGTATATTTCATATCGATACCCAAGTTGTACCAAAAAATGCCCTGAACTCTCCAGAAACAATATTCTGGACACGTGGCTGACTACACACACCTCTTTTCCTGTAACTTTAGCAGTTTTTGCCTTTAAAGTACACGGTCGTCTTCATTTTACCTCTGAATTCGCAGGGCATAGCTCCGTGTAACCCAAAGATGAAAATTAAGAAAATGAGGAGACTTTAGATGTTATAACAGATCTCAAATAAATTGCAAAATATTATTGACACGCTGGCAAAGAGACTTTGAGACGTTGTAGGTGTCCTAGGATCGTTGTGTATACTCCTAGAATACCACTTCAATGGTTGAAGCATAATGTGATCTGATAATTCTGTGATACTTTTAGGGGGGGAAATCCAGAAAAGTATGGTTTACACAAAAATAGATACACATACAATCAATTTTAAGAAATACTTGCACGTAGGAGAGACTGACACTGGAAAATTTATTGCCGCATTGTGGGGGTAGGTTATAACAATGCTAGCGCATCTGGTTTGAAAGAGTTAAAGCCAACCTTAGGTAGTTTCAAAAGAGTTCTAGTGTTGGTATTAACTTCCTTGTATAAGTCGAATATACTCATGTACAAAAAAATAATTCTTGTAGGAGGTGTGTAACATAAGTAATGTTCTCAATTGTTTAATTATCCTTATTTCTAATTTTGATGGACTAATTAGAACAGTATATCCACTTCAGTAGGTCTGTCAAATGATAAATTTAGTCTGTCTTCGGACATTTTATAACTCAGTAAATATTACAGCCTACTTCAGTAGAATTTGTCGGATTGAATGAAACACTTGCAGAGTCTTTTTATTGTGTAAGTTTTATAATATTTTATACTTAATTTATATTTTGAAAGAGGAAGGTTATGGATCTGTTTCTTAACCACATGTTAAACGTCGTGTCTTTCCGTTTTGTTTGAAGACTCCTACCTTGTTTAGGAGCATTCTCGTCATTAGCTTCTCGCCGAATTGAAAACCAACCCTAAATATCATCCATCAATAAACTTTAACTGCATTCATCATCCTTGCCATCTTGGTTTACATGGAAGTTACTTTATTCGTAGCAAGTTATATTTTATAAAATCGCATCTTTTTTTCGTGCACGGACAATGTACTGTCAGACTGTGTTATATATAGTTAACTATTAATTATACATTATGTTCATATATTTCAAGGAACTAAACATTTGCCAAACTCAACCACAAGAAAAAATATGTGTAAACAGAACTTTAAAAATCCACTTCTAAAAGAACAAGAGAAGTAAAAATATTCCCATGTAAATCATGGGAAGAAACATACCGAGATGCCAGCCGTGATTAGCACCCTTAAAATATACCCTAAGTAATCCACAACATATGGTGGTACGCTTGAAATAAATACGATATATTAACTTACCTTCATTTCTGATCCTTTTGAGTCAACAGAAAATGTAATGCTTTGATTGAAATCAGGATTCACAGTGTGTCTAACTGTTCTTGTACGCCATTCAAACAGTGGAATATTCGCTTTCTTTCCATTGAGAGACCATCGAGTTCGAATAATTTGCACCAACACAAAAGGGTCGACTGATCCCAAGTAATCTCGAAACTGTAGCTGCCTTGCCTCCTTTAAAAGAAGTAAAATAAATTATAAATAAAAGGGAGATGTGACATGGCAGTCTCTAAAATCAAATTGCATTGATGAGTCGAAATGAATGTTAATACAAGAAGTATCGTTAAAGAGGAATATGGTCTTAACCAGGAATACCACGATATTTTTGAAAAGGAGATAGACACGGCTGAATCTCGCAATGCAACAGGTGAAGAAGTTCCACTTATCTCGAGTAATATCAGCGATATGATTGTAGCAATTGCAAGAAATTCACAGGAAGTATTTTTTGTTTTCGGTAAAATTAACTTTTGTGCAGGTAAACCTATTTTAAGTAGATTGTCTAGATTTCTAAGACTTCTTAGATTTCTAAGACTTTAATTGAGTTATGACCCTACTGATGAATAGATATAATACCATACCTTAAAATGAAGTAATTTGAATCTTCCTAGTATATGTGTAAAAATGTTATATTCATTTGAAATTAGATTTGATGATCTGCTTAAAGTTGGATACTTGATATTCCACTTTATGAAGTGTTTTGTATGTGTATAGTTTAAGGGATGATAATGATTTATCATATTCGTTTACTGATGAAAACACGAAAGTCAAGCTATTCAGTTTGACAACACCCTGTTCAATATACTTGCAAAAGAGAGAGACTATTTTAAAGCAACTAAAAAACCCAAATATTGGCATTGAAATCATTAAATCATTAAATTGAAAAATCATTAAAAACAGAATATGTAAATTTGTAGCTCCGTTTCTAAACTCCTCACAACACGGTTTCCTACCAGGGAAATCTTGTCTCACAAATTTATCTGTCCTTCTGACTGATGCTATAAATAGCATATCGGAAAATTCTCAGCTTGATATATTGTACTTGGATCTGTCTAAGGCTCTCGATTCCCTTCCGCATGATCTTCTTATATACAAACTAAGTTCAAGATTCAATATACATGGTAAGTTACTTTCACTACTTAAAAACTATCTCAGTCATAGGTCACAACGAGTCAAACTCACAGGCTCCATTTCGGACTTTATTCCCTTATCTTCTGGTGTCCCTCAAGGCAGTGTCCTGGGCCCACTACTGTTCCTATTATATATAGATGATCTGCCTTCTTTATTTGCAAATAGTCTGACCAATATTCTTCTATTCGCTGATGATTGCAAGCTCTACAGGCAAATTCGTTCTGGAAAGGATGCTCTTACTCTTCAAAATGATGCTTCTAGTCTCCTCAACTGGTGTGCGTCTTGGAAACTAAACCTAAACCTTGAAAAATGTGCTTCTCTTACGATTTCGCTAAGAAAGGAACCTATCAACTACGCCTACAAAATTGGAAATAGTAACATAAACTCAGTTCCCTCCTTCAGAGATCTTGGCGTTATTATTGACAGTAAACTTACTTTTGCTGAACATATTAATATCATATCTCGTACTACTATGAGAAAACTGGGTCTTCTTTACCGCTTCACGGACATTAAAAATCCTCATTCCCTAAGTTTGTTCTATAAATCATACGTTGCCCCCACTATTGAATACTGTTCCCCTATTTGGTCAATGGCCTGCCCTACTCATTTAAATAAATTAAACTCCGTAATAAATTTTTTTCTTGCCATCGTATCCTACAGAGTACCTCATCTCCGCACACTTCCAAAAAATGATATACTAAAATGTCTGAATATCAAACCACCGCAAGTAAGAAACAAAATTTCAGACCTTATATTTCTGCACAAACTTGTCAATGGTCATGTTTCTTGTGAAAAGCTGCTTGGTGAAATAAACTTTCGTATACCCTGCAGAACAACACGCTCAAGTGATCTTTTCTACTCGCAAACAGTGAGGGTAAATGTTGTACAAAGGTCCCTCTTGAATAGAATTATCAGCACGTACAATCTTCTTCCTAATAACGTTGACATATTTGTTAATGAATCAACTTTTAGAATATGTATAAACAGACTATCTCTGTCATTTTTTTTTCTTTTTTGTTTTGCTGTTTTTCTATTGTTGTGTTATGTTTACTGTTAATGTTTTCAGTGTAAAATGGCAAATTGTGCTGTATCTGAAACCTTCTGTAAATAAATAAATAAAAAAATTGCGAGAGAAAAGAAATGAATTTTGTTCCATATTGATTAAAACAGCTGAATTTGTGGAATACATACAGAAAGAACTAACAAAAGTAAATTACAGTGTTGAAATCGAAACTTTTCTCCCAGTTGAAAGAATATCTAAATCAACCCTACAATTTGGTGAAACATCCAGCGACAAAGCAAGAACTATTTCGTCTTCGCCATCAAAATGGTTTTAAATAAATGTTTTCAATGTGATCGTTGGCACCGCAATTCAGCAAATGAATTCCCGTTTTGTTTCGTCTAAGCTCATATAAGCACATTGCTTGGCAACATCCATTACGTTTTAACGAAATCAATTTGTTGCCAAGCACTATGAATATTCTGAAAGCGCTATGAATATTGACAATTAGCTTATTATTCCAAAGTGAAGAAAGAAGATATTCGAAAAGAACTGCTTCAGTTTTCCCGACATTATGGCGATTACAATAAGTCATTACTAAGGTCTAAAGATATCGATACCACCAAAGAAACAAACCAAGGCAAATCTAGAGGAGAGGATATAGAAGATGAAGGATCCGATGAAGAGGGTCAGGGCAAGGAGAAAAGCAGTAATGACACAGATGATGAATAACTGCTATGTAAAATTGTAAGAAAGTGCAAAAGATACTGTCCTGGGTGTGAACTAAATCTCTACGATCCAACGTATCCATGCACCCAAGTATCTTGCGAGAGGATTTTCTCTATCATGAAGATGATCAAAAATCGATTACGATCTTCCCTTGGGCAAGACTTGTTAGAGGACTTCGTTCTCTGTTACGTTGAAAGATCATTTAACTTTGATTATGACAAAATTGTTTTAGAAACTGCATCTACTTCAAAGGAGTTAGGACGTTATTTAAATTACTAACTACCAACAAAGAAAACAATAAAAATGATAGTATTTTAAGCAAACTACGAAGTGCATTTGTGTTGTATGATATAAAAATTTTCGCATTTTGGTCTCCTGTCTAGAAATGTAAATATTTTAAGTCACAGCAATTTACTAATGTTCCTAAACTTTGGTAATTGTTCTAGTTGTAGTATTATTGAAGAATATGCAATGCATAATATCGGTTTCCAAGTATTCGCAATTTTCTTTCAAATTTAGATATCTTAATAAGTTCATGGTCATCTTATCGCTTCTGTAGTTAACGTTAATAAAGCCTGTTCAATCTGTTATGACTGTATAGAAAACAATTTTTGAGGGCAATAATGGGTTTAGTTTATCACCAAATTGTAGTAGCCCGTTGTAATAGAAATATGTAAAAAGGCAAAAGCACAGTAATGTCGATGAGGTGTGAATGTTGATTAATTCATCTTGAAAATGTACCCATAGATTTCTGCATTCGAAATTTTTGTTCCTTTTCAATCCTAAACTTGCCTCAGCCACTATGAAGAAACTACAGCAAACATAAGCACTGTCGCAGAAAGGGTGAAAATAAACTTACGGTTCTACTGAAACTAAGATTTCAGGTTTGTTCAAGAAAACGAAAAATATGAGAGATTAGTTAGATTCGACAACGTCAATCAAGATTAGAAAACTTGGTAAAAAATTAATATGAAGAGATTTATGCTGCTACAGAATCTTGTTGTTAACATAATTATGTTCAGAGACACAAAATAGTTCTTAGCTGACTTTGGAAAAACACTACCTTGCTCCAACTCAAAGTTCAAACTACTACCATAAATTTTTATGGTGGGCTAATTCTCTAGCTAAGCCGGGTGGGCCAAAGTTTGCCAGTCCGCCCCTGCTTGCCAGTTTTGGTAAATACAAATCGCTTGAATTTGGAACTAAGTTTTTTATAGCAATATTGAAATCTTAGAAAAAACAATACGAAGGTATTGTTGTCAACTAAAAGCTGAAAAGACTGAAGCAGGCACACATATCGTCCTTCGATAGGAAATAAACACAGTAAGAAAGCGCAAAAGTAGTTATTATATATTACAAAAATATTACAAAAAGTTAATGCATGTGTTCTAATTCATACAGTTCTTTATTTTTGTCTTGATGATTGTCGTAAATTATGTTGTAAGTGGGTAGACAGATGAATGGAAGCCTGTTAGTTAAGTTTTCGTTTTAAGAATTAGCGTAGCCTTCAAAACTGACCGCTTCTCTAGATGACCACTTTTTAGTTAAAAAATTTTATGAGCGTTTTAAAGAGCGTTTCACTTTTGTCCAAAATCGTAGTTTCAATCATTTGAGTGGACATCAGAAAAGTGATATTTGTTGTTCAGTGATATTATTATTATTAATAAAGGAGATGATGGTAATGTGAAACCCTTGTATAACTACTGACAGATGCTGGAGCCCAATGACAATACTTATAAACTAATGACGTAGGTGTCCCAAAATCTACAATATCATTGTTGTTCAGTTTTATGTGATCGGTAGGCGGAGACAGTGTAATTTATTTTTGGTCTTCTTCAAAGTTTCCTAAGCTCAGATGTTGTATGTTAAACTAAACTACTTTCAGTTACTGTATTGGAGAAGTTATAGCTTTATTGTAATGCACAGTAGTTTGAGTTTTATTTATCATCTTCTAGTGACTATTTAACGTTAAAATACGTAGTGTAAATACGTAACAGGTTAAAACCAAATCTGGCGCTGTTAATCATGTGGAACCAGAGAAGAAATGTGGGTTCAATGTTTATCTTGTGAATTGTGGTTTCATGTTAAATACATGTGTGTGACTTGTAGATGAATGCTTTCCTGTTATCAAGTCCATATCTTTAGCCAGACTGGGGACATATCAGGAATGATAATGTTATTTGTTGTTGAGATTTCAAAGAAATGCTTTTTTTTTTATTTATATTTTCAAGCATACATACTTGAGGTTTCTCAATTCATTTTGATCCGTGAATAAATTACTATGTTATTGTCAATACTACATTTAAATGTCTTCGTATTTGATTTGTATATGTACAGTGACGTCGGGCTCCACATTACCAGCATAGTTTTCTGTCGATGTAACTTACAATGTTTTTAGAATTTAAAGTTTGGTATCATATAACCCTGTATATTGTGCACATTTGCTATCATGTCACGTTGGAGAACGAATCAAAGTCTATATCTACACAGTTCAAAAGTAAAATGGTGTTCCACTTTACCACTTTTCTTCTATTATTTTTCCTGCGTTTTTCTTGTAAATCTCAAACACATAAGAAGGACAGAGAATCCACGTGATTTATATCAATGAATTAAATGTGAAACATTGATTCGTCTCACAAAGCAGACAGTTAATACCTCAAGTGTTAGTATTCATGTTTAGCCTCAGCGTGGAGATTTTCCTCTCGTAAAGAACATAACAATGTTAATATGGTAATATTGGAGGCTGCAAGCTTTTATGGTTTGAAGCGATTCAAATATCCACGTGAACTGAAAAATGTATGAAAAATGAAGTTTTTTCATAGCACAGCAACGAGACAATCACGTCCGACTTTTTTTTGTTTCGTTTGCATCGTTTGAAATGAAACAATGGACAATAAAAAGAATGAATGCGACAAATAGTTCTGAGCAGATTAAAAACAGTACCTTTATTCCGACTATAAGTTTACTTGAGGAACTGTCCTCATGACTCAGAAACTGTATAGTGAAGGTCACCTCTCCCACATTCTCTTTCTTGCGCACTGGTTCTCCGTTCGGAGTCAATATGCTCTGCAAATGATAATAAACATCACATAAGCGAACACAAGGTTATCAGCTGTTCTATTGCAAAAGAGAAAATAAATCAAGAGAACAGCTTAACCTAAAGTAACGAAATATACACAAAATTAACCTAAAGTAAATAAATTAACCAACTTCAGATATGTAAATCAAATAATTTTACTATTATTTTTTTAAAAACAAATAATTATACGATTTTATTCAAATTATCATTGTGTCGACTTGAAGAAGGTTTTGTATTGTTCCATATCTGGTACTTTTTAAATAAAACAATTACAAACAATAGTAGAAAACCACAGTATTCATTTATTTCAACGACGCTTTCTTTGAATATTCAAGCATCATTGAGTTCATTGTTTACACATGATCGTGTCCATCACTTTGCGACGCAAGATATGAATGACCTCTGATGGGCCTTGCTTAACATCAGAGATCAATCAACCCTGAGCTTTTTGGCGCAAATTCATGGGTGCTCTGAGAGCCATGCCTGACAGATCAGTATCGAAGACTGGAATGGTACGAAGGAGATTTCTCGACAATTCTTAGGGGGAAACAAACAACATACAGCACACTTTTGGCATGCTAGAGGGATCGATCTCCGGACTCCTAACTCTAATGCTAGACACCTCAGAATGTAGTATTTTACTCAAATTCCATGTTAAACATCTCACTACGGGGATGCTAAGATCAGAATTTCAAGATAATACCTAGTAGTGACAAGTTATTGCCGAATCACATGTGAACCGTACCAGCTACCCCTACCCAAATTTTCACAGAAAACACTGCTAACTATAATTTTGAGGCTAAGAACTGCCACAACTTTGCCCTATCGTATCAAGAAATCTACTGCTCGTGTGGCCAGGCTGCCACCGATCAATCAAAGATCGCAAGAATGCCTGAAACAGCATATTACGATCAGGCCACAGGAAATCTTTAATCTTTTAAGAGTAAATGCTCAATGTAACACAAATTTTGTGTCACGTACATTTCCTGTTATTCAAAATAGATGAGTTCGAACTTCTATAAATTTCAAATGTCACTTGCATCCCTTTACTTTTAAGCATCCTTATTTTTTTTTTTTTTTACAAAACTTCATATATAGAGTCATTTTAATATCCAAGTGCAGTTTCAATATTTCAAAACTTCTGTTCTGTAGGTGATAAACTTAGTTTGCCAAATAAGTGAGAAAAGTAAATTAATCGTTTCCCACGTACTGCATGTAATTAGAATAAGTCATGTTACCTATTTTCTTCCCTTTTCTGATCACGAGTTTTAACAAATACGTTGTGTACAGTAGTTCGTTTTCAGTAATAGCATTAATCACAGCAAGTAAACATTTTATAGCATTCGTCCAAGAAGCGAGGTTTAAGGATAGGTACGATGAACGCGGTGATCAATGAATTTTTCCACTTTTTCCAGTTTCCCCTGATGTTCTACATAGATTTGATTCCGTAAGCAAATGAGTTAAAATCAATTTGGTTTTATATTTATTGATAGCTTTTATTATTTGTTTTGTATTTATTAAAACAAAATTTCTCTTTGCTCTTTTCTAGTGAATCAGGTCTATAAACTGTTTCTGAATATAATGGATTCGTGATGATAGATAATACTTTGACCACTACGCTTATCGGATTTGCCTCTATTGAGCTTTTTCTACGCTGAGACGTGAAGACTGCTAAGCTTTAAACCAAATCTCTCTCGCTGTGTGATACCTGCGAGAACCAACGTGATTAATATCATCACTGGAAAAGAATTTATCAACATATCTGTAAAATACTATCATAAAAAAATAGATATATCTAATTGGTAACAATACAAAACTAGATTGAAATGAAACAAAGGGTTGAAGAAAATTTTTGAAACTCGTCGTTATTGTTTTTAAAAATGAACTGATTCTCATTCACATGTTACTCATAGTTTTCACATTTACAAAGTACGTGATAAAATATGTTACAGATGTTGTGTATACTAGGCTTACCTTCAGAGAAGCACCAGAAACGGATCCTGAAGTATCAGTATGTTCTGACATGGAACTATAAGTGGAGTCCCGAGGACTGAACCTGCCCAGCAGGTTGCTACGTGTACCTTAAAGAGTGAAAATGTTTCAAGCTTTTCTAAATATTTATGAGTATGGACAAAGTAAAAGCACTTACAGATCTTAAAACACAAAACAAATCATGGAAAGACAGAAGTTGTAAACTTTTGACGAGTTCCTTTTAAATCTATCAAAATTGAATTTCATATTGCATATTTAAGATCATGGATAGCCAATCATTTACAACACTATTTATTATTGCCTCCCTTCGGTTCAGAGAAACACTAATGAAGATTTTTTGTCCTCTTTTATTTGCGTTATGTCCAGCTTTCATGCTTCTCATTTTTTAAAAAAAATAACGTAAGTGAAGTGAATTTGGAATTTGTGTCTCCGGTTAGTGAAAGGTCACTTGTCGAAGCTTGGTCTACCAAGAGATAAAACGTATTCAGTATCTAGGGACAGTAGTACGTATAAGAAAGAAAACAATGGAAATCTTACCGGAACTTGATCCACTGCTGATGGTGCTGGTATATAAGGAACTATCTCGTTTGTAAGAATGGTAGGAAGGTATACTAGCCAACTTCACCTCTTCCACGATGCTTCCATTACGAACCTTATCTTTTGCTTGCTTTCGTTTCCGCTTCTCATCTGTAAGAACAGAAATATTGCTCGTTCTAATGAAATAATACACGTATACATGCAAACATAATAAACTCATTGTTCTTTAGTTTGTTACTTAGGAATAGTGGCAATGGAAAAACACAAAAATTACATAAATATATTTTTATACGAAAGTTCCTTCTTGAATATTCAGAATGATGATGATGATGATGGTGTAAGAGTGTTCTTTCCTGAGGAAGGTCTATAATCATGAACGATACTGGTCTGTCATTGCTTTGAAAGTGGACACCTAACCATTTGTATTATCATTTGTATCATCGAGATTCCTTGATTACAAGGCGGCGAGCGTTACCACTCACTCACTGGGGAATTTATTGATAACCTTAGGTATGAAGTGAGTGGAAATTCCAACCAACGGAAATTACCATTTCATTCTTTGACAACGAAAATATTCTTTACGAAATTTCCTCAACACCATTCTTTCACTTCAGCCTATAACGGTATTTGCTTTTTTTATTTTTCTAAAGAAAAAGACAAGTCTGCAATAGATAGATTATATAAAAATCTAGGCAATTCGGAGTATCTGGTTTTCCCCACTGTATTTTTTTTTTCCTGCACTTGTTCCTGAGAATCATGACGACTCATTCTCAGCTGACAATTTTCAACTTTCTTGGAACACTTTGGATTAAGTTCTGGTTTAAAATTCACGTTTTGATTCCAAACGTTGATTTCGTTACGTTCACCACTTCTCAAGTGACCATGATTCGTGATTAAGTGCAATGTTGTCTTTCCAATTGGTATGGATAATTGGTCGCTTTATATTCATTTTCTTAAATATAATGGCCTATTATAACGTTTTGTCATGTTCAATGAGTGTTAAACGGAACTTGGTACGTAAATTTTCAAACTTAGTTAACCAAACACCACTTAAATCTTTTGTGTATGTGTGTGTGTGTGTAATTTTACAGGAAAAACTAAAAATTGATATTGCTATAGTTACTCCTTTAATGAAAAGTATTTCAGCGGTATATGTTATGTATGGTTATACAATAATCATGACAAAATGTAAGGAAAAATTCTGATTTGGTGTTTAGGCCTAAACAACGTAACAAAACTTAATTTTCTTGCAGAAACCGCTTAAGTCATAATATTTTACAAAATCAATCTACTGTACAATGATGAACATAATTTTTCTATGCATTTTTCGCAACGAAAAATGTTTATAATGCATTATTATTTACTAACATTTATGATTTATTGTTTCTTTTATTACATTACTTTACAAAAATACTTTAAAACAACAGCCTACAGAAATCCTTTATACAAATGTTTAAATATTTACGACTTTATAAGTGATCTCTTTTTAAAAAAATGCAAATGACACAATTTTATTGTCAACAACAATGTTCACACCCAATGTAATAATGATCAAAACCTTGACGCTTTTTACAGCAGTATTGCAGCAGCCTTTATGACCTGAAGCTTTTTACAACAATATCAATTATACGAAAGGTTCTTAAAAATGTTCATATAAGAGTTCCTCATCAATTTGTGCGCTTTCACTACTTAGTGCTTCTTCATAGAATGCTCAATCGTCATCACTGAGACCTAGAAAGTTTAACAGCCTGTTTATGTCTATTCTCTTCTCATGACCTACACAGATTACACTGGAAAATGTCGAAGCATTTCTGAGGCTAGAGACGTTTCTAAGGTTCCTCTTCAAAACAGCTGAGTAGGAGTTTAACAATAAGCAACAATCAGAGATTTAGTAACAACAAAAGGTTACACTTTCAATGTAGTCAAAGAATGCCACGTTACTTATGGGCAGTTTGGAATTAATATTTTTAACGACTTAGGTGGACTTTTTTTTTAAGTGACTTTTTCCTTTTAATTGCAACATGATTTATGCTAGTTTTGAACGTTATTATAGTCAGGCATGTCCCTTGTCGTAACAAGAAAAAATAGCACAAAAACAGAAAATCTTTAAAAATGACTTAAGTGGTATTTGGAAAGAAGCTCCTCAATTGTTTCTTTACTAATTGTCCTACTTAACGGTGTAGACCATCCCCGACATCTTGGTACGCACTTTCCATTGATTTACATGGGAATTGTTTTACTCATTTTATGCCTCTCAGAAGTAAAATACTCAAGTTCCGCTTTCACGAATTTGTCTTGGTGGTTATTTATACTCTTGTATAGTTTTGGTTTGTGAAATTTCTTCAAATATATATGTATAATGTATTATTAATAGTGTGCTATATAAATCACAATATGTCAAGGGGAAATTACGCTGCTCGTGTGCAAAATATTACATTTCTACAAAATAGCACGAGTCCAAGATAACATGATGAGAAACTGGGCGAAAACAGAAGTTAAAAAGTACGCTCTTGAAAGATATAAGACGAGTAAAACAATTCCCATGTAAATCAATGGAAAGAGCATACCAAGATGGCGGGGATGGTCTATACCGTTAAACAAATACGAGTTGAAGATAAATATTTGTAGACAGACAAAAGAAAATTGTTGATACAAGTTTGATTTACGATAATGCTTGAAATTCCAAATTTTAGTCATCGTCTCTTAATCAAATTTTTGACCAATTAAACAGGCAACTGTGGCCTATATCTGGGCGATGTACCTAGCCTAGACGATCATGCTTCCTGGGAAAGGATATAGAACGTGGACCATAGGGTCTAGCTGAGAGTAAGACTGAAGGTTAACCCTAGTCATTTTCAGTGAAGATGGCCGGCAGAAAGACTGGACCCTGCGTGCCGATCAGAAGTTCGCTACACCTCGAGAGTTGGGTCGCTTAAAATCTATTCTCTTCTATATAGAATAGATGTTAATCGTAAAGAAAATAAACCAAGCGAAAAAATCTCATCATCCTGATTATTTATTGTCTTCTCCTCCAAACTGAAAACCCTAAAGAGTACTTATGTGATAACGAGAACAAGAAATCTTGAAGAACTTCAAGGCTATCTTATGCTTCGTTTAGATTACTAAGAGTGTTGTGATGGTAAAAATCATAGTTGAAATAACTTATGTTTAGACTGCGAAACTTAAGGCTATCGTCTACGTTTCTTGAAAGTCCTATCTTCCCCGTATTAAAAAAATTACTACATACATAACTCAACTAGTTTTACAAGTACAAAGATGCGGTTTGTCCCTGGTCATAGAGAAATTATTTCTGCGTGCCAAATCCCTATTTGCGTTTTTTTAAAAAGCAATTTATGACTTAAATAATTAAATTTCTGTTAACTATTTTTCTACTCAAGTAGGAGTAAAAGGAGGGGAGAGCTTAGGAGCAATAGGGGGAGAAAACATGAAAACTTCGGCGTCGAAGTAGAATGGGGGAAGAAGGACAAGGGGGCAGCCTGGAAACTTTGAGGGAAAAGGATGGAGGTAAAGGGAATATTGTGAAGGGATTGTCAATAACATGCTTGACCGTTTCTAATTGAAGTTGTGCTTTCTTGTGCAAAAATCTCTGTTACTTCCTCGTTCGAAAAAAAATCGTGTTTACTTTCAGCATCTCCCAACACATTCTGCTGTATCCCACTAGACGCCTGAAATGAACATACACAATAATTATTATTATTGGTAATTATAAATTTATGATTCTACCCCACACATTTCATACATAGACTAACGAAAGAAATTATTCATATACAGGGTGTTGCGAAATAAACAATCGTCAAACACACATCGCGAGATTCCTAACATCAAAATAATAAATAAAATAGCCCATTGTTGGTGTAAATATGTTTCCTTTCGGCACTTCCCCCTTTTACAACATTCCGAATACGCTATCATGAATAAGTATGTGAGGTAGCATGCGATACCAGTCCACGACCTACATCAGGGATTCCTCCAGGATTTTCATTTCGGAGGTGTAAAGTCAAAATTGGGAGGGTGTAAGTCGAGTTTTGCACGGTTTCTATCGATTTTTAGCGCAAAACTTTTAAAGTTGGGGTGTTGTCGAGAATTTAGGGGCTGACACATCCCACAGAATCACTGACCTATATACAGGGTGGGAACGTAATGCACCGACAAACTTCGGGAGGTGATTATTGAAGGAAGTTTGAATTCGGCATAGTTGCAGAGCTAGAGGCGTATAAAGTTAGCACAGTAACGTCAGAAATGGTATAATGTCTCCACAAATAATGACGCAAGGCTTGTCAGTTCCCGAGTTTATCACCACCACCCTGTTTATCACTCTGTTTTTCAGGAATGCAGGAAAATGTCAACATTTCTTGCTTGTATGTAAAAGAATTCCAGTCTCGTCCTATTAGCCAGCCACCGTGACTCAGGCGGTGTCATCGCAGACTCCGGAATTATATTGGAAGGTAAGAGGGTTCGAATCTCTGTCCCTGCTATCCTTGCTGAGGTTTTACCAGGGTTTTCTCAGTCACACCAGGCAAATGCCGGATTCGTACTTTCAAATTAGACCCTGGCTGACATCTTTCAGCATCCTTTCCTCAAGCCTATCCCGGCCTGGGCCTTAGGATGCCTAACGATCATTAAATAAATTCAAATTCATTGTCCTATTAAAATTCAATAAGTAGACTATTAGAATTAGGGCAAAACGAAATATTTATTATATTGTAACACCACCATGTAATTTATTTACACATACAATATATTATTTTCACAAAGTAGATTTCCCTTATTCATCTGCTTCTTCTTCTTGCTTCGATAGTACCTTGCCGTTCTCTCATTGCCTTATTCTGACAACCAGATCACGGGTCTACTAGTTCAGGTAAAATGCGTTCCCGATGAAAAGAAAACAGTTTATCATTGAAGCCTTGTCTCTTCTTATTTTCAAGATAATCATTTCTTTCGGGATATAAATAACTAATTCACACAGTTCAACTTCCACGCAATGTAACTGTGTTTGTATTTGGTGGTAATAAAGGTCCTTTTCGGAAAGTGTGATTTCTTGTTTTTGCGTTTTCTCGTCAATCTTCTTGAATAATGGAAGTCTCGCACCATGTCGCAAGCCTGCGAAATACTAACAGAATTTCTAGCCCAATGACACTTGATTTCTATAATATACCGGTCTACATTGTCTTCATTCATCACAATGCAGTCTGGCTACCCTGCAAGTGACGGGTGATCTGTATCAATGAAGAGTACGCAATGTTATATTTTCACACCGAATTCTTCGTCATATTTTCTCCGCACCGTGCCTTGATTATAATTTTCACCATCAGTTGCGGCTCCTGCTATCTGGATGAATGATACAGGTTTGAACTCGTCTTGCCGAAACTTTTCCAACGACACCTCAACCACTTTCCTAGTCCAAGTAGTTTCAAAGTTGAAAATTCCCCCTGATACTCAGGATCTGCCCGTGCTGTCTGGATGAATGATACGTGTTAGAACTTGTATTTCCAGGACCTTTCCAACGACACTTTAATCACCTTCCTAGCCCCACTACTTCCAAAGATATGAATTGCTCCTATATCTGGCACCGCCCCTATGTCTGGATCTGCCTCTGCAATGTGTATCATATATAAAGCTTTGAGCTAGTCTCGTCGAGACCTTTCCAACGACAACGCAAGCACCTTCCTAGCCCTAGTAGTTCCTGAGTTGAAAGTTGTCAACAAAGACGGACGGAACGGATGCATAAGGTTTCACAGCCTTGCTGCTGAAGCCTAAAAGGAAAATGGTTATAAATATCCGAAGCAATTATTTCTTTTTCAATGTATAAGGAAACGATTTCGATATATATTTTAAAAAAATGCAACTCCTCAATTTTTATTTTCTAACAAATAAATATGGTAGGTTCATTAATTAGTTCGTATCCCAATAGACCCGAATTTGCACTTGTAACTAAAATCCAGTTTTACATAATTGGGCTTGCCAGACATGCCGGTTTGGGCGGGACATTCCCTGCTTTGAGGATATGTCCCGGTATACCGACCGGTTTCGTGTTTTGTTCAAGTGAGATGAAAAGTAATAGAATGTACGTCTATAATTTTCATTGCTAATTTGCGTATTTATTTATTTGTATTTTGAATTACACACTAACGAGATTAGGGCCTCTCTTACGCCTAACTAGTACCAATAGCTAATTACAATAAATACAGCTTCAGCGTAACAAATAAACATTTCGAGATTCCATAATAAAGAAACACAACGTGTATCTACAACTTACTATAACGAAATATTTACTCCTCACCACCCAGCACACACCTATACGTATTGACATTCGTTGTGTGATGTGTCCCGGTTTTGAGCTTGAAAAATCTGGCAAGTCTAACATAATAGGACTAAAGGTAATATATTCCAGTCCCCTCTACTCTAACTACCTTGTTTACCCGAAAATGCTAACGCCTTTATTTCCTTTAATCTTTGTCAAGGATGCAAGGCTGTGAAACGCCCTCCCTCTTTTCCTGCTCCCTCCGTTGCTCTTTGCAACTAAGTCTTCTTCATATTTTCTCTCTCACCCTTTTCCTCCCAACTTGGTCCCTTCCTGAAAAGAAAAATAGTTGTCAGAAATTTAATTATTTAAATCTTAAATTGCTCTTTAAAGAGAAAAAAAAGTAGGCAAATAGCACGCAGAAATAATTTCTCCATGACCAGGGACAAATCGCATCTCTCTACGTGTAAAACTAGTTGAGATATGTATGTACTAATTGTTTAACATGGGGAAGGTAGGACTTTCAAGAAACGTAGACGACGGCCTTAACTTGGTTGTCGTGCTTGTACTGCCATCTTGTCAGTAAACACGCTTAAGTATATAATGGTAGAGGTTACACGGTAAAGGTTTAAATTATAAAATAATGAACACAAATGAACTGATTGTAGGGTGACATTTTGTAAATTAGTTCTGCCATCATTCTTACTTCAAAAGTGATACGCACCACTAGGAAGCTAAACTTTCGGCAAAGAAAGACATAAACTCACGATGTGAACCGTTCTTAATGCCAAACTTGCACTTAGATTACTAACGGATTGACTGGATTGTTATTAACGTCCTAAGCGAACTATTAAGCTTCTAAGGACAGGACCTACAGTTTAACGTGGATTCCGATCCTCTTGTGTCCCCATCGGGAATTGAACCCGGTTCCCTTGATTACAAGGCAGCAAGCGTTACCACTGACCCACAAGCGACACTTACAAGTAAAGTACCCGAAGTGAGGACTCGAGTTGCTCATCAAGTGATACCTTAAATTGAAGCTAGTGACGAGTATAGTACACCTGTGAAATCCTAGCTGCAGAGCTCCAGTAATAACAAGGTTATGGAGGGTCAAAGTTCAAATAGAAAGCGAATTTAGATGCTTGTGATGTCCATGTTTTGCTGATTATCCCGATGGTAATACGTCGTAAGTTGCTCCCAATTAATGTAATGTGTAGAATGATATCCCTCTCTCTGCCTGATATCCCGCTTTCTTTTATTCGTGTATGAATGTCCTTGTGCATGTTTGCTCCTCTTATTGATGTCAATAAAAGGTCTTTTTTCTTTTCGTTCCAGAAAATGGAAGCAGGTGAGAAGGGTTCATGCTCTGTATGAGAAATATGGATTTGTTAATAAGAGAATGAATAGGTATGAAGATTCATTGTACAAACAAATAGTGGAGATACTTGAGGACAAGATGGAAATCATAGAAGAAGTTAGAACTCTTGGATTTGCTGGTGACAGTGATGAAAGCGATGATGGAGACTACGGTGATGACGTCTTTGATGAGGAAATGCCAAGTACATCGCAAGGTTCTCAAACACATCAAGAGTCTCCGACACCTGTAGCTTCTTCAGGTGAAGAATATCAGCCTTCGCCAAAAAAACAAAAACACGTCTTGGACGATGATTAAAAAGAAGCTGCTTACATGTTTTGGACACACAATGAGAACCCGGAAAAGAAACGAAGGAAATTTTCATCTGTCAAGTCACAGTATAGATTAATTCAATCGAAAAACATCCTCTTTGAATATGAGAAAAAAAGGCAAAAACCCAGTTATAAGAAACTTAATGCAGCAGTTCACGATAAATTCAAAGAAATGGTGGAGAGATGTGCAATTATACACGACAGGACTCTTCGCTTTTGAGCTCTTCAGATAAGTAAAGAGTTAGATCCGGATAATACTCTACAATTCAAGGCATCTCGTCACTGGCTGTCTAATTTTAAAAAGAGAAACAATATCGTCAGTCGTTCTATCACGCATAGGGTTAGCAAAACGTGGAAATCAAAAAAGGCTGAATTAAATCCCTTATCTACGACATTTATTACGTCCATGAAAGAACTTATGTTACTAGAAGACCTGAATCCTCGTCAAGTATTAAATGATGATCAAAGTCGATTTGACAAGGAACTCCATGCATACAGGACTCATAGGACTAAAGATACGGTGGTTGTAAGAGGTGCATTTGGATCAGTCAATGCTACTACTCATTCATATATGATCATGCCGGTTATTTCCATGCATGGTGAAATATTGCGTCCTATGTACGTTCTTGTATCCGAATCCAGTGGTCAATTTCCAGGAAATAAGCAAAAAGATCCCGATAACATAGTGTCCCATCCAGGAAAGACTGCAAACATGAACAAAAGTGATTTAAAAGAGTTTTATTCTGTATTCTGGAATAGCCTGTCTGCCGATCGTGATAAAGTCTTACTTTTGCTGGATTCATGGAGTGCAAATAAGGATGATAACGTATCAAATGAATTATGCCCTAATCATATAACACTGTTCAAAGGTTTAATTCCTGGTTGTTGCACTGGTTTCATCCAACCACTTGATGTTTACTTCTTCCGTCCATATAAATCATTTATCAGGTTCATTACTGACACAGTTATCGCTTCCTCGGAAATTAATCTCTGGCATCAGGATAACATTTTACGAATGCAGTCCTTCACTCTCTTCCAATTCAGCGCTTCACGATTTCGCAACATGATCAGGTTTGCGTTTTACAAAAGCGGCTACTTGGATGAGGAGCCCTAGCCCTGGATTTCTCCATTGGATTATTGTTTTGATTCTAATATACGTGACGAGTGTTACAAGGCCTCATGTGAGAACATCTCTTTTGTCAAGTGTGCTTATTGTGAGCATAGTATCTGCTTATCACACGCCTTCATTGATGACTTACATATTGATTGTATCAATGTGTAGTACTTTGTACGTGCCTCTTTCCTTCACATGAATCGCATTTCAATTCAAACCCATGTCCTTCTGACTTTTGTTCTGCCTTTCGTTGTGACTTGTTTCAATACAATTCGCTTTCTCTTTGAACTTTGACCCGCCATAACCATTTTATTTCTGGAGCTCTGCAGCTAGGATTTCACAGGTGTACTATACTCGTCACTAGCTTCAATTTAAGGTATCACTTGATGAGCAACTCGAGTCCTCACTTCGGGTACTTTACTTGTTAGATTACTATCATAAGAAGATAACTGTCTTCTTACGCTGGTTACGCTGTCTTCTTACGCTGTTCTTACGCAAGATTAAAAGTTGACGCTGGTTAAATTTGAAACCCGCGTTAACAGTAACTTGCGTTTTCATTACTAAAATGATTTCGGTTAATGTTAATCATGAAAGATGTTAGTAATGTAAACAAGGTATTAAAAGATGAAATCAGATTATACGTTCTCGTTGTACACCGACATTTAGTACTCGTATTGAACCTATCTACCTACCCCTTATTAGTTCTGGTATTTACATACATCAAAGAATTGTTAAAAGGTAATTTTGTTAAAGAAAAGAAACCTCCAATAACTTATATTTTTCAGAAAGTTATCTATTTCATATTCGAGTCATTCCTTGTGAAATCAACACACATTTAACAAAATTCTATCTCACCCGTCTCAGATTTCTATGGTTTTTGGTTTATTGCGATTTTTTTTTTAGATTTTTTTTTTTTTTTTTTTTTACTGTGTAAGTTCAAAAAGTCAAATGTTACGTGCTTTTAGTTTACAAAATTACTTATTACGCAGCTATGGTTGGTGCTAGAGAGCTCGGAGAGATCTCATATTAAAACTTGTAATAAGCTTTGATTTGACAATGACACTTGACAGGGTTGAATAAAAGTTTGTATCCCGAAAATTATGAAATTTGATTTTCTCAAAATCGGACATCTCGATTTTTTTTTAAATCTTATATGTTGGTCATACCTCTCTACAACCACAATGAAATTTGTAATTTGGGACGATAATGGGATCGTGAGATATAAAATATTTTCGTTATATGCCTGGGGAAGAAAAGGCACTAGCGGTCTATATTAAGATAAAAAAAAATCCTTTGGTAAACTTTGTAGTTTTGGGTCATTATAGTAATTAATGACTTTGGCTCGTCTCGAGCTGTTAAGGTTCTAAAATCCACAAACATCCGTGTGCCAGTCGGGATTAGAACCCGAAACCCTGGAGTTGCTAGTCGGGCTCCTCAGATAGTGCAGTGCATAAAATACAGTGCATTCCATGTAGAATAAAGAATAAAAACTGCGTCGCCACACAACAAATGGAGTGCTACTCGTTTAGGATGGCGTACGAAAGAATTATTTCCAGGACAGACTATGGATAGTTTCAACATTGTTCAACTTAATGCAAAAGATGTTAGAACTGCCACAATAGAAGCGTGAAGCTATATGGTAAGGAATGGAGTACATATTTGTTGTCTACAGGAAATTTGCACGGTTTTAGGTAAAATTCAAAACTGGGGTGTAAAATCGAGTTTTTTCCTGCATAGGAATAAACCAAAAACTGCTGTAGTGATTAAAAGCAAAAGTGTCGTTGCTTTACTTATGAGTTCATACTGTGATGAATGGATTATATGATTGGGTGTAAGATGAAGACTTACGAGTTATATACTAATTAATATGTATTTTCAGTATGCGGACATCATCGACATTCACTTGAATAAATTGGAAAATGCGCTGAACGCATTTAGAAATAGGGAAGTTTTGAAAATGCAGATACTAATGCAAAATCCATTCTTTGGAATAGTCTATGACAGCCGACAAAGGTGAACAATTGGAAAATCTTTGTGTTGCAGAGGGTTTTAACGATATTAAACAGACCAGGTTTCCCGACAACATTTAAAAACAGGGCTGTAGTTAAGTCACTCCACCAACATTGATATGAGTTTGTCGACACGAAAATCGGCTCAGAGTATTGTGGGATGGAGAGTATTGTATGGACAAACAACAAGTGACCATAACATCATTTTATTTTCGATAATTGCGCAGAATAAAGGTGATGAATATAATGATTGCTGGAGTGACTTAAACTACAATGTTGGTAAAATTAATTGGCAAAAATTAAAAAAAATGTTAACACTATATAATATAGAGAACAATGATGAACAACAATGGAACAGAGAGCTATTCAACTACGTGAGGCAGTTCAAACTACCATAAAGGGTTCAACATCAGGGTCTTTGAAGAACAGTATATATATTCCTGACTGGAATGACGAACTCGAAAGACTTAAAAGAAAATTCAGAGCAAGCAGGAAATCATACCAAGCAGCAGTCCACCCGTAGCAAAGAGAGAGAAGACTTGCGAACTATAGAGAAATTAAGGAGAACTACGAAAGAAAAACTGAACAATCACGGAAGAAGTGTTGGGACAGTTTTATAAAGAACACCTTGTTAGATCCATGAGGCACGCCATACAAGTTGGTGAATAAAAAGATTGAGGCTCCAATTACACTGTCTACAATACGTAAAACGAATGGTCAGGAAAGTCCTACTGGATGGAAACGCTAGATCTTTTGATGGACAATCTACTACCAGATGATAATCAAGAAGATACTATAGAGCAAGGAAGTATTCGGGTTCTGGTATTGGATGTGTCAAAGAACCATGAAGTAAATGGAAATCTGGAAGAAATGAGTATTACAAACGATGAAGTTGAAGAGGCAATTAGGATAATCAAGAATGGTAAGACTCCGGGCCCGACGGAATAAGAGGTGAGATACTAAAGAAATTAATGGATGTATGAGACAAATGTTTTCAACAGTTTGGAAAGAAGCGAAATTGGTCATTTAGGGTAAGAGTGAAGATAAAGACAGAATGGACCCTCGTTCCTATAGACCTTTTGTCTACTCAATATTTTCGGAAATATATTGGAGAAGGTGTTTTAACAAGAATGCAGAAGAAAAGGAGAGTTCTTAATAAAGCAAAATGCAATTCGGTTTTAGATTTGGCTGCTCAATAGAAGATGCGATGAACTACCTACTTAAACTGGTGGATAGTGCAAGAATTAATAATACTTACGTAGTTGGTTTGTTTGTTGGCATAAAAGGCGCCTTTGACATCGATTGCCAGCCTGGACATCTGAAAATACTAAGAGATATGGGGATTCCAATATACTTGTGGCGGATATTGACTATTCCAGAAAAAAAGAAGTGGTGTACGAACTGGCTGGTGACTTGATCTGTAAAAACATTACTAAAGGATGTCCACAAGGCTCGGTTTGTGAGCCAGTTTTGTGGGATATATATTTTGAGCATTGTACATGAAAATTGGAAGTCCTTAATGAGACCTTGGGATGCGACGTATATGCATATGCCCTCGCAGTTGTTGTGGCCGGAAATCCAAGGAACCAGATACAGAATAAACCGAATAGAGTTCTATAGGAGATCAATGATTGGTGTACTAAGAACAAAATGGAAATATCGATAAATAAAACAAAATATGTTTTATTAAATGGAAGTTTGAAAAGGAACCCAGTAATTCGGTATAATAAGAAAAACATCCAACGTGCGTGTGAAATTAACTACTTGGGTGTCATTATTGGTGAAGGCTTGAAAATGAACATCCATGTAAAGAAACTGAAAGAGAAATGTCTTAAAGCAGTAAATAGAGTAATTACAATTGCGACCACAAAATTCAAACTTCCTATGAAAATTATTAAAGTATACTTTAATGCAATTCTGGTTTCCTTGGCGGCATACGCAACTAGTGTCTAGTGTCGTCGCATTCTGCAGAATAGATCAGTCGCACACAGCTTGGATGGACTACAGAGGAAAATGTTGTTGCAGCTAAGTGGTGTGTATAGGATTCTCCCCAGCGAGTCTCTACAAGTGACAATGGATATTTATCCATTCCACTTGCAAGACATTACGTAGAGGTGTCGGATGCTGGCTCAAGAAGAACGATCATCTCAGAATAAGGGAAGCCATTGGTATTTCAATAAGGGACTTGGATGAGTGGTTGCTGGATAAGAAGCAACTTCAATGGAATGATAGTAAGAAGGGAAGAAGAGTGTGGAATATCTTTCCCTGTGTCAGGGAGATATTGTACATTAGGGTAGGCCGATTTTTTTTTATCAGATATTGGGTTTCGAGTTGTCACCAAAAGTTGTGCATTGGTACCAAATAAACCCGTCCTAAAACAATATTTAACCGGACCCCTGAACCCCTAAAGGGCCCAATTGTTTTTTGCAAAACAAGGAATAAGAATATTATAGCAGTTTCCACATTTTGGGGTCCCAGTAGTTATGAAAAGTTGTGCATTGGTACGAAATTTAGCCATGTCAAGTGTGGCCCTCCTTGGCCGTCAAGGGTTTTTGGCCGTTTTTAAACTAAAATTTTCGCGAGCTCCGGGGTCCGGCTAGATATTTTTTGATCTGGCTGTGTTTCGGAGAACAAACATAACATAACATTCTACAAACCTAACATTTTGCACGCTATTCAAACTAAAATCTCTAAAAAGAACGGCCCTTTTCATAATTATCATTTTCTCGGGCCCCGTGGGCTGGGAAATAGTTTTTGATCCGACTGTGTTTGGAGCGACCAAACACAACATTCTTTAACTTTTGCACGGTACTCAAATACAACTTTTTAACAATTTTTTTCGGGGATTCCCAAAACGGTCGATTTTGTTTTGAAATTTGAGTTTGAGAAGCGTGCAAAAGTTGTAGAATATTACATTATGTTTGTACGCCAAAAGACAGCGGGATCAAAATATATCAAGCGGACTCCGGAGCCTGCGAAAATTTTAGTTTGAAAACTGCCATAAACGCTTGACGACCAAGAAGGGCAACAACACTTGACGTCACTAAATTTCGTACCAATGAACAACTTTTTATAACTACTCGAACCGCAAATTGTGGAAACTGGTATCATATTTTTATTCCTTGTTTTGCAAAATAACAATTGGGCCCCCTTAGGGGTTTAGGGGGCCGGTTAAATATTGTTTTAGGACAGCCATATTTGGCATAGCTTTATTTGATACCAATACCCAACTTTTGATGACAACTCGAACCCCAATATCTGAAAAACTCGGCCCACTCTAATTGAACATGGTAAACTTTAACCCGTAACACGGGCTGCTTAAGTCTTTACGGGCCATGGTTCTTATGGCCAGAAGCTACATGAACTAGGTCTGAGGGAGCATCGAAACTGTACTTGCGGCATAGAGGCTACTCCGGAACATATTGTGATAGAGTGCACTTTGGAAAATAACTTGAAAGGCTTCGAGAAATACCTGTTACACAAATATTATTAAAGTCATTGCCTACAATAAATTATCTTATTGTTGTTTTATATGTTTGTGGTAGTTTATTATTATTATTAGTTTATTATTATTATACAGAAAATCGGGAAAACAGATAACATACGAGATCTATACAAAGGGGCAAACTCGTTAAGAAAAGATCCGAGGTTAGGCATGATTAGAAATGAACTCGGAGATCTGCAGGCGGGTCTGACTAAAATTATCGATGTGTTGAAAAGTTATTTTGACAAACTTCTTAATGTACACAACGGACAACAAACAGAAGAATTTGAAATCTATACCGCAGAACCGTGGATACCCGAACCTAGCGAGATCGAGGTCGAAATGTCGATAAAGAAGTTAAAAAATTTAAATCACCGGGAATAGACAATATTCCAGCCGAATTAATTAAAGCGGAAGGAACGGCACTAGTCAAGGAACTACATAGTACATTGATAACCGCTATATGGAGAAAGGAGGAGCTTTCAAAGGAATGGAAAACCTCAATAATAGTTCCGGTTTATAAAAAAGGCGTTAAATAGGACTGTAATAATTAGCGTGGAATCTCGTTATTCCCAACATGTTACAAAGTATTGAGTAATATACTGCTAAGTCGCCGAAGTGTATACATAGATGAAATAATTGGAGATTACCAATGTGAATTTAGAAGAAATAGATCCACGTTGGACCAGATTTTCGCCTTGAGACAAATCTTAGAGAAGAAATGGGAATACAATGGGCTGTTCACCAGCTATTCATTGATTTTAAGAAGGTATATGATTCTATTAAATGGGAAAAACTGTACAGTATAATGGTACAATTTGGAATACCGAAGAAACTTGTCCAGCTTGTGAAAATGTGTCTCAGTGACCCCATAAGCAGAGTACGGGTAGGTAATAATATGTCAGATAGTTTCGAGATTGGCAACGGTTTGAAACAAGGTGATGCCTTGTCACCACTACTGTTTAACTTTGCTTTAGAATATGCTATTTTAAAAATAAAAGAGAACAAAAAGGGACTAACGTTGAATGGCTTGAATCAACTGTTCGTGTACGCGGATGATGTAGATTTAATATAGGAAGATATAGAGGCAAAAAGTAACACCGATGTCTTAGTAGAAGCGTGCCATGAGATAATACAGGTGTACATATAGAGGTAAATATAGAGAAAATAAAATATATATCAAGCCGAAACACAGAGTAACGGAAATACATACATAACAATTAAGAATGAGAACATAGAGAAAGTAAACAAATTTAAATACTTGGGAGCATACGTAAAAATCAAAAACGAGGTAACGGAAGAAATAAAAATTAGCTTATTATCGGGCAACACATGTTTCTATTTAGTCCAGAAACTCTCAACCTCGCGATTAATATCAAGGAAGGTGAAAATGAGAATATACAGAAGGGTAATTCTGCCGGTAATACTTTACGGTTGCGAAAGTTGGAGCACGACCCTAGCAGATGAACATAAATTACGAGTGGTTGAAAATAAGGTCTTGAGAAAGATAAACGGTCCGAAACGGGACGAGGTGACTGGCGAATGGAGTAGACTGCATAACGAACAACTTCACGGACCCTACGATTCACCCGATGTTGTAAGAATAATGAAATCACGAGGACTAGAATGGGAAGGCGTTGTAGCTCAGATGAAAAAAAACGAAGATTATATTCCATCTTGGTTGGAAAGCCGGAGCGAAAGAGACCGTTCAGAAGACGGAGACGTTAGGAGGACAATATTAGAAGGGATCTTCGAGAAGTAGGTGTTCGTGATGAAAACTGGCTTCATCTTGCCCATGATAGATCCCGATGGCCAACGTTTGTTACTACGGCGATGAACTTACAAGCTCTGTAAGCCATAGAGTAAGTAAGAGCAATTATTTTTATTATTATTGTTTTATTTTAAATTCAAATATATGTTTACTAATGTAGGTATTATTACTATATAGAGTACTGTTTTAGTGTGTATATTATTTTGTGTCGTGTGGAAGTAATATAGAACATAATATAGATCATAGTTATAATGAATTCTTGTTTGACACCTGTTGAATAAATAAATTAGCAATAACGTATATGTTGAAACAAGGCTTGCGTTTTTTTAAGGTAACAAGCCATAAAGAAACCCAGCAGTCCAAGACTTGCTTAAATCTTGATGTAAGCATCTGGGGTAGATCTATTATTCCAAATCTGGAAATTGCGGAGGTGGACTTTGGGCTTTCAAGGGCCTTAGGCCCCTATGTGTGACACCTCAGATCGAACGGCTACCAAGGTTGGTTCCGTATTAAGAATTTGAATTAGTTATGGCCTTTAGCGTTAGACATGTATAGCTAAGGCTGGGACAGGGATGGGAAAGGATGCAGTAAGAAGTCGGCCAGAGGTTAGGTTCAATGTGCCAACCAGATATTTGCCTGGTGCGGCTGACGCGAAACAATGGGTTCACATGAAGAATGTTATTTATAATTGGAACCGGGTACCTCGATCTTGGAATATTACGTACCCGAATAATGTTACGTACCCGAATAATGTTACGTACCCGAACAATATTACGTACCCGAGCAGGATCCATGTGTTTTTCCATATTATATACCAGTTCATTTAGCGACAATATTTTATATCTCAAGATCCCGTTATCATCCCAAATTACAACTTCCATGGAAACTATAGGGAGATATGGCCAACATATAAGCATTTTTTTTTTTTAATTTCGAGATGTCAGATTTTGAGAAAAGCAAATTTCATAATTTTCGGGATACAAAATTTGGTGCAACCCTGTCAAGTGTTGTTTCAAACGAAAGCTTATTATAAGAGCTTTAAAAGGAGCCCTCTCCGAGCTCTCTAGCCCAACCATTGCTGAATAATAAGTAGTCTGTCTAATAAGTAATTTGTAAACTAAAAAGACGTCAAAAAATCTGATATATAGATATAAGTATATATTATAATTTTTAATATTCTCAACGGATACTAGTAATAAACAGAAGATTATAGAAAGCTGAGAGGGTGATGTAGTCAAGGTGTGTTAAATTGACATGGAATGACCCATTCGTAGGGTTACCACCTTTTCATGACCGGATTCCCGGACAGATTTTAAATTCTACTCATGGAGCGATTGGTATAGACTCTTTGGATAAGAGACTTAAAGGGAACTAACTATCTTTCAGTAATGTATTTCGACTAGTAAAGCCAAGCAAGTTATAGTGAGGAAGTGCTACCAATTTTAGAATAATATTCAAAACCGAATAATATACAAAGGTATACATAACCTGTCTTCAAAGAAAACAATAAAACGTAGCTCAGGTATAACGTCATGAAAACTCTCATATTGCAACTCCCAAAATTGCGACATCATAAAATGAAATACTTCTAAACAGTATATTAGAGTTTATATTATAGAATACGGTGGTTCGAGGAAAATATCTGTCTTTTGCGGGGCATTATAGTGCCTGAAAAGCGGCCCATGGTGCTAAGAAAAAAAATGTTAAAATCCTACAGTCACTTATCGTCTTTGAAAATTAGGAAAATTTTGAAAATTGAGCTTCTTTCGTCTCTTTTTTTTTAAATATAAAACATAGTTTGAACCAAATGCTATCTATAGATTTGGAAGTAATATACATTAATGGCATGAACAAAAATAAGTATCAATGCAACTTTTATATCATTGTTTACTGTTCGTGCTTTTCAACCAAAAAATTCACTATTTACCAATAAAATGTGAAATTTCATATCGACCGAATCAATTGTCATACAATTGCTTCTTTACAAATTATATTATTTTCCTCATATATAAATTACAAGCTAAAATTCTACTAATTATGTACTCTGATGTTCTCATTCTTCGAGTTCCACTCACACTCTTCCAAACCAATAAGCTCATAAGGTGGTTTGAAGAAGTTAACAGCAGATGTTTACAGTTATTTACGAGTTAAGACATGTTGTTCTCACTCTTTCAATATAGTACTTGTAATTTAAATTCTGATTTATGAGAGAACATATTTATTGCTGATCTTGACAGTGAAGAGGTTCTGATGTGTCCAACTCTGAAGTGAGCTCCGAAGACTTTGCGCGAATCTTCTGACACTAATTTAACACATTGCTCAACTGCCTTAGCGTGTACAGTGAAACCTTTTATATCCCAATTTGGCACTATTTCGGATTGCAATTGTGATTTAATGTAATCATCACTGATTTTCTGTAATATATGTTGAGTATTAATCTTACAAGTATCCCAGTGAATTATCTTCAGCAGAAAATTTAAGTTAAGCAGTTTAGCTCTATTTCGGATTGGATTTGTGATTTAATGTCATTATCACAATTTTTCTGTAATAATTAATCTCACAAGTTTTCAGCAGAAAATTTAAGTTTAGGAGTTAAGAATGTTCTAATTGATTTAAGTTTAGAAAGTGACTGTCTGTCTTTTAAATTTGCCTATGCACAAACTCTCTAATGCGTTTTCCTTCATCTAATATCATAGCCGGAAAGCCGGAAGAAAAAATTTAGGATGAGGCGAAAAATGCATTGGGTTCAATGGCAGGTTCTTTTACTTGGAATTTTAATTTTATTGATGGCCTTGATGTATCTAAGGCTCAGACTGAGATAGGGGAGGGAAAAGGGGAAATGAATTGGCCAGTGCCTAATATAAAAGGTACCATCCCAGCCTATGCATGGTGTGATTAAGGAAAGTTCGGAAAAACCTCAGTCAGGAAGGTAGGTCGCTGGGACTTAACCCAGGACCTCCCGAATTCTAAGTCCACACTCTACCATTCAGCAAGTACCGTTAACTTTCAATTGTTTCAAACACATGTATAGCACCACCTGTAAAATACTTTCTTTGTTTTATTGCAAACCCCTTAACTTTTATCTTAGGGTTTTTAGGTGCCTACGTGGTTCAAAATAAAACAAAGCAAGTATTTTATGAACGGCCCTAAACATGTCTTTGAACAAATTTGACGTTCACGGTACTTGCCTGAAAGCTTACTTCAAGTAATAGACCCTGTAATTAAACCCAATTATGTGTTTTCTCATCCTAAAATTTTCTTCTGGCTATGATATTAGATGAAGGGAAGCACATTAGAGAGTTTGTGCATAGGCAAATTTAAAAGACAGATAGTCACTTTCTAAACGAAAATCAATTAGAACATTCATAACTCCTAAACTTAAATTTTCTGTTGAAAACTTGTGAGATTAATACTCCACATATATTACAGAAAATTGGTGATAATGACATTAAATCACAATTCCAATCCGAAATAGTGCCAAATTGGGATATAAAAGGTTTCACTGTACACGCTAAGGCAGTTGAGCAATGTGCTAAATTAGTGTCAGAAGATTCGCGCAAAGTCTTCGGAGCTCACTTCAGAGTTGGACACATCAGAACCTCTTCACTGTCAAGATCAGCAATAAATATGTTCTCTCATAAATCGGAATTTAAAGTTACAAGTACTATATTGAAAGAATGAGAACAGCATATCTTAACTCGCAAATAACTGAATATCTGCTGCTAAGTTCTTCAAACCACCTTATGAGCTTATTGATTTGGAAGGGTGTGGGTGGAACTCCAAGAATGAGAACATCAGAGTACATGATTAGTCAAATTTCAGTTTGTAAATTATATAGGGTAGACCGGGGCTATTTGAGTCAAGGAGTTATGTGGGTCAAACGTAAGTAAAAATGCTACTGCGCATTTAATATGCGCACCAGTACGCTGAGCCTGCCTTCAGTTGTGAGTTGGTTGACAAAGGGAAGGGTGTGTCTGTGGTTTATCTGCTGCTTTCTTATCAGTTGCTGTGAATTTGCGACTATTCTGAGCAAAGTGATTTGCGATCCTTCATATTTTGCTCTGATTTAAAATAGTGGCTGTATGATATAAGGTGCTGAACCTGTGTAAATGCATAAATTTGTAAAATTATTAGCGCATGGGTAAAACAGAACATCTGCATGTTAGAAACGCCGTTTTTGTTGCTCTCCTTTGTCTCATGTGAAAGTAGTACGTTCCTACGTAAGCAAGTGCACAACGGGCTTATTTGAATAGAAAAAATGGGGCTATTTGAGTCAATGGGGGCTATTTGAGTCAATGGGGGCTATTTGAGTCAGATGTAAATTTATGTGAATGTATTTAATTTATGAATTTGAAATTTGTATTTATGATTTAGCCTACATGATGCATGTATGTAAAACAAAAGATTTAATTTTCTCTTTAATTGGTTCGGACATACAAATTAAAACATAAATACAACGAATCAAATAATGAAGACATGGAGAAGGACATCCAAAGTGTAACAAAAGGTGATTTGAGTTTACGTTGAGCATCGCATCTCTTTAATGTAAATTTGAAACTTTGCGAAGGATAGTGCTGGTCAAAAGGTTGAGACTAACCTTCGGTGATAATGATGAAATAGTTCAAAGTGCAAAACCGAAAGCCATAGGACACCCAACAATACTGACAGAACAGAAGGAAGAGTTCGTGTTGCGAATTATGACTCTCGCGGGAAAAGGACTAGCCTGCACCCCTGAAACGATTCGCAAAGCTATTCATCTATATGTAATAATAAATCAAATTACGCATCCTTGAAGAAACAAAGGATTAGCTGGTGAAGATTGGTTTTCAAGTTTCATGAAAAGACATCCGAACTTATCATTACGAAAACCTGAGGGACTTTCAAGAGCTCGTGCTGGTGGCATTAATAAGGAAGCAGTGAGTGATTTTTTCAACTGTTGAAATCTGCTACTTCGACGATTAGTGTCAACACAAAACCACAGCGTACATACAACGTGGATGAAACAGGGTTTCCTCTTAACAACAACCCAAGCAAGGTCATTGCCAAGAAGGGGAAAAAGAGTTGGTTGCTCTCACTAGTGTCGAAAGAGGCGAGAATGTCATGGTGATAGTCTCTTGCAACGCAGTTGGACAATACATCCCACCATCTACCACCGGCTGGTCATGTTTTCTTATCAGATAGTGGTTACGTTAAGGAAGAGCTGTTTGTTCGCTGGTTCGAGTTTTTTCAAACAAACAGGGTTGAGGGGAAATGTTTATTAATGTTATATTTTATATAGCATTAATAAACATTATATAGAAAAGGGTATATTTTAAGAATATACATGAGCGCTAATGTGATTAATGTAAACGATGTTGATAAAACGAAAGACCCAAATAGCCCCCCTGAGCAACCCGAATAGCCCCGTGATTAATACTAGTCACGAATTCTGCCATTTTTATTTTAAATTCGTTTTCAGAATTTCCGTGATTTAACAGGTTCTTTATCCTTTAATATGTTGTACTATAATAATGTACGTAGATAATGGCATAATTATTTAAACTAAAGCACGTCGGTTTTGGGAAATTTTGACTTTTCTCTTACTATACTCAAATAGCACCGGTCTACCCTATGAGGAAAAATATATAATTTGTAAAGAAGCAATTGTATGACAATTGATACGCTTGATATATGTGAATTCACATTTTATTGATATAGAGTGAGTTTTCTGGGCACGACCAGTAAACAATGATATAAAAAATACGTTGATACTATTTTTAATTCATGTCATTCATGTATATTACTTCCAAATATATAGCACTTCGTTCAAAGTATATTTGATAATTTTTTAGGAAAGACGAAAGAAGCTCAGTTTTTAAAATTTTCCTAATTTTCAAAGATGATACACAACCGGAAGATTTTAACCGATTTTAATTTTTTATTTCTTTTATTTTCTTCTTAGCACCGTCGGCAACTTTTCTGCTCTATTGAGTCCCGAAAAAGAAAGATTAGTTTTTTTCGAACCACCCTAGTATTATGAGGTAATCGAATTTAGCTAAATAGATCAAAATACATTCGCTATTGCCTGCTTTTATTGACTAACGATATAGTCTACAGATCCAAGCATATGATACACAAAAGCCACTATAAGATTTACCGATACCAAATGACCTACACAATAACGTACATATTTTTTCATGAAAATCGTAGTGCAACTCTTAACAAATGCGCAACCTTATCAATGTAAACAATCTATTCTAAATTATTCCAAAGCGGCTCAATTCACATTCAACCGTGAACGATGCCTCGTTTACTGCGTGTGTAGTGGAGGGTTAAAGAAACTAAATTTGGAAATATGATAAAAATGTCACGTGTTAGTGACTTCTCACAGAATAAAGAATTGAAGTTTGTACAATAAAGCTAATTCCCGGACATTTAACTTTCCAATCGGACAAATTTTTTAATTCCCGGGCTATCCGGGCGATTCCCGGACGGGTGGTAACCCTACCCATTCGCAAGTTTTATGGATCCGTTTCAAAACAGAAACATGTGATGTTTCAAACCAAAACAACAGTTGTCAGTAATATACGGCTATGAATCTCAGAACTATCATAATTTAGAACCAATTATCATACTTTTATGCTTGTGATGTCATTTTCCTGGAAAACTTAGTGTTCCGTGCACTCTGTGAATCGAAAGCTGATAATTACATTGATACGTTTTCCAAAACTGAACATTGAATCCCTTTGTCTAAAAAACAACAATCGCTCATTTAAAAAAAAGGACACAAGGACATGACCTTCGAAAGCAGGACATGCGCCTGGTAGCTGTAACATTTACATTAAAATTTACAAACAAAAAATCGAGAGGAGAAAACTTCATTATATACCTGTAAATTCTGAGCGAAAGTAACTACTAAACGAAAAAAAGTCACATAAAAATTTCTTTGGTTATGTAAGTGAATATAAAAAAGCCATTAGCAGTATCTGTGGAGCGCTGTTGCCAATGTTCCGTCATGCATCGACCTATGTCATAAATTCACATACAATGTTCATTCATTCTTCTTTGTGTGTATGAGGAAAACAAAAACACATCAGCTTTCGCTTACGAAAACATTAAAAAGAACAACCATGACCCAAATTATTAACTAACGAGACCCCAAAAAGTTGCTTCTCCAAGAAGTATATTCGTCCCTATTATCATCATTTTAATGCATATGCGGACTCGTCTTTCGATTTTGTAAGTTTCTCTTAAAATTTACTTTCTAATCAATAGTTTAATAACACCAAATAAGCATCTTTCAAGAACTTTAACGTAGGAATTATGGTCTATTACCAATATACCGGGCGTTCCAAAAGTAGTGAACCCATTCCAATTCATGATAATGAGGAAATTACGAATTTTGCATTGAGCATGTCGGCATTCGTGTCTTTGTTATTAACGCCCTAAACGAACTGGTGAGGTTCCAAGCACGAGACGTACAGTTTTTGGTGAAGTGGACTCCTAACCATCCCGTTCAATTGACCCCCGCGGGCACGATAACTTCTCGATCACTCCGAGCACAAGCTTTTATGACAGCAAAAATTGCGCTTTGTGTATGTGTGTGTGTGAGAGGGAGGGGGGAGCGAGAAAGCATGTATGTGTGAATGTTCATGACCTCCGCCCAGGCTGCAAAAGCTCACAGTTTCGGTGTGTGTGTGTGTGTGAGAGAGAGAGAGAGAGAGAGAAAGAGGGGGAGAGATAGAGAGAGCGTGTATGTGTATATTTGTCCGTCTTTTTTCTTAGTTGAGCGCTGATGAACTATTTTGTTCCTTCCTGCATTTGAATAGCGATGCAACCATAGAATGGTATGTCTCACGTGCGACCATCGAGTTCTACGTAACGATACAGGAGTGACTGCTTAGTGTCGAAAGATAGACACTAGAGCAAATATTTAAACTAGTATGTTCACTTTCAGTCTAGTCCAATGTGGACCAAATTTTCAGTTCTAACTCAATTTTATATGCTTCTTATCGCTGTGCGGACCATATTTTTAGTTTTAAGTTGTAATTCCTGAATTATTCGTATAGTAGTATGTCGTACTCTGCATGTAATGAAAATAGTGCAAATAACATGTTTTTTTTTGCAAGAAATAAAAAACGGGCCACACAGCTATATCAAGCGTAAAAAGCTGAGTTAGAACTGAAAATTTAGTCCATATTGGTTTAGACTGGAAGTGGACAAACGAGATTAAGTGAGCTCTCCGCTTCCTAGCTTCATATATTCATGAATTTTTTGGCAGGATCAGCAGCCAGTCCAGTATCGTTTTTAGATAGAGGTCATTGCGGGCGACTCATGTTACTTTAATCGCGACATCATAATTTTAACAGTCGCATATCAAAGGGGGTGGGGGGTCCGAGCCGGACCCAGCTTGGTTTCTTTTATTAGTTTCTGTACCTTTCATAGTTATGATTTGAAATTATGTGACATTTCCGCACATAGAACAATAAACATGTCTTCTATTCTCCCTATCAAAAATAATAAGAAGAAAAATATTTGTTCTTACCTACCCGAAAATTCGTTAGTAAGATTTTTCGCTTTGCTGTAAACGTGACGTTCTTTTGCAATTATTTATTCAGGTTCCAGTAGGTTTTGGTAAATTCTCCTGCATTCCAACTTATGAAATTTGTCAAGATGGTGCTATATTTAAGAAAATTTCTCAATGAAATTTAAGTCATGGAATATTTGTTGTTCCGAATTTATATTGGCGCTTTTTTATTGTGCATCTGTTCCCCACTCATAGCGATAAAATATATTATTTTGATTAAGAAATATTCGAAATGTTATTTGCGTCTCGAAATAAGCATTGAATGCAATCATTCATTCGTAAATAACAACATATTTAGGGTATTTACCGAAACATACTATACCAGCGATCAGGGATTCCGCCAAGGGTTTCACTTTAGGGGGTGTAAGTGGAGTTTTAAATGGCTTCTATCGACTTTTGATCGTAAAAAAAATGAAGTTGGATTTAGAAACCGTGCAAAACTCCACTTACACCCTCCCAATTCTAAATTACTCCCCCCCCCAAACTGAAAATCCTGGCGAAATCCCTGTACTATATTATAATTTGTGTGTTTATATGTTGTAAGTTAGGCCCGTACGGAAGTCAAGAGTGAAATTTATGTATTCACAATAACTACGTTCACAATTTCAGAATCGGAGTGACAATTCGTGGGTTTCCGCAATGTCGGAATTTCGACAGGGCTGAATTCCGTAGCGTCAGTTCTCCAAAGCTTTACAAGGTAGGAGGAATTCAGAGGTTTTGAATTTTCGGTGTTAAAATTCCGGATTCCAAGGAATTCTGAATTGCGGAATTGATTTTATCATATAAAGTAATTAATTTTTCTAATATTATTTTTAAACATCCGGTATTATAGAGATGAACCAGTATCCGGTATAAAACGGTATTATGGACCTTAAAATACTTATATCCTTCTAAGGGAACGAAATTCACAAATTTTGTAACATTTTTTAATTTTAAGGCTAATAACAAAATCACTATTTTGAGTCGGCAATGCCCCCCCCCCGGGGGGGGGTGTTTTTCGGTATAAATTTGGACAGCTAATATTTCAAGGTTGGTTCGGAAACAAATCGAAGTTTTTCGCTTAGAACAATTGTTCATAAAATGCAAAAATAGAGCATATTTCTTTGAGGGGATATGTGCCCCTCGCAACCCCTCTCTAGATACACCACTGAATTGGACCATAAAATACGTACTTGGACCCTATGTCCTTCTAGGATATTCAATTACACATATTCTGTCAGATTGTTTACTTGTAAGATAGAGTCATCGGGGGTGAAATACCCATTTTTTTTATATTTTTCTTATTTATGACTATGAATGGAAATCTATAGGAAAAAAGAGCATTCCAAATGGGAGGTAAATCTTTCAGTATTTCTGCCTGGACGCTAGATTATTTAGTATTATATACTGTAGGAGATATACTGATGTTTGTAAAATAAGAGAGATATGGGCATAGTACCCCACCATCGGGATAAAACGCCCACCGTCGTGGGGTAATATGCCCATGCACACCAAGACTATACTAAACAAGGTGGAAGGTCATAGCAATGGAAATGATGTTACGATAGAAGCAAGTCATACTAAAGGAAATTATATTACGGTACAAGTCACAAAAACTAGCCTATAAAGCATGAAGTTCCTATTACTTCCTTACCATTGACAGGCTTGAAAAATACAGGATAGAAAATTACTACAGTGTTGCCGACGAGACGAGATTTAGGCTTTCTCGTCTCGAAAATATCTTGTCCAGAGAATGTCTCGTCTCGAAAAGATGTAGACTATACTTGGCATTATGAGAACTCTGTTTCGTCTCGTTTCCTATAGTCATTTTCTCTGTCTCGTCTCGTCTCGTGACCACTAAAAATACATATTAACTGAAAATACAAAATGGAAAAGCTTGTTTAGCTTCATACTAATGGTGAGATGTAAGTTTGTTTAGCACAACATAATGCTAATAACATTAAACAGTCTTATGGAAATATTAGACTAACTGAAAATAAAAAAAAATGTATGAAAAAAATGAGAAATATTACACTCGCTGTAGGAAATGAACTGAATTTACATGTTCCTCCTCTTCTAAGACAGGGACAATTACACAGCTTTAAAGCGTACTACCGTGTTTGATAGAATGGGAATACGTGGGGTAAAATGCCCATGGGCTATTAACCCCGATGCTTAGTGGGCAAATCACCCCGATGTCAAACACGATAGTTTCAGTTCATTCAACTTCCAACACTGCATGGCATGGCGTCTACCCGCTATGCGTCAGAACAACAGAACCCTACTTTGTGCAACACACATTCATTGGATTCGCTAATACAGCAGTGTAATAATTCTGTCTCCCTAAATTTGAAACGTTCAAAAAATATTACAAGTAAAAGTTATGTACTTTGCACAGTTAAATTGGCCTGCATGTCTTCACTTTCTTCACACAATCTTTATTGGTGCCATCTACGTCTTCCAGATAATTGCGCCTTCACTCAATCGTATCACTGTTGCCACCTCATATTTCCTTCCGTGTTTTTAGGGGGTGGGCATTTTACCCCACTGGGCATTTCACCCCCACTTACTCTATATTACAAAAATCACAGTCGTGGGGTCCGTAGCGGAGTTCACCCCGTTTATTTGGTGTTTTATTGGTGCAAATTTAGCATTGGTTAAAGCTATGGCATTGTATCGTTCCATTTCAAATGCTGTGTATATATATATTGGTACGCTCATCAAGTGAATGTGTTTATGAGGAAAGCTGCTTCTGCAAATTGAAATGTAATATTTTTGGTCAAATTTGCAGGCATGTATACTTTGTTTTCTGGTAGTCCCCAGGGAATCGCAGTTTTAGATTCACTCATTAGAAACGGTTACCCCCGAGCTAGTAATATTCGTTAGAACTCCCTGTCCAGAAGCGTAAATACTGTCTTTGAACATAAAAAGGGTATGATTCAATGCATGGAGGAAGATGGAAGAAGAGAAAAATTCAAACACAATCCATCGGGCTGAAGTGCTCAAGAAAACACTTATTAGCAGCTATTTTAATTTTGGCTTTCTTTTTTTTAGTAAAATAATGCTTCTTGTGAAATTTTGTTTAATCAACTTCAGTATCGAGAAATTGCCTCTTCCTTGGCATAAAAGGCTATTTTCCACTTTGAAAAAAAATATTACACGTACACTGAGATAAACGCTTACATTGTCAGTAATGTAAATTTAACATTTTCAGTGTTACGTAGGTTGAGTACGTAAATAAATAAGAAACCCACGTTCAATGAAATTGTCGAGTAGTGGTTCCTGCATTACAAGTAATGTCAAGTGGAAAAAGTCTTTATTCTGTATGTTCCCTACGTCTTACTGTTGTTCTTCCATGCCACATTTTTTGACAAGACGGAACATCCTGCCGACTGGTAAAACGAATAAAGTGACATCATATAGGAACACTGCAAAGCAGGATGGAACCTTCTGCCAAGAATGAAAGAAGGAGAAGTCAGTATATACATTACAGACGGTAATTTCCTACGTAATAGCAGGAGCCGCCTGCAGTAATGCTGGAACATAGGACAGTTTTAATTGTGTTGCGGAATGTGAAATGTGTTGCAAGTTGTTGCGGTGTATTACAAGTACTTCGCGAGATGACAGCAGTTTTATTCATGGCCAGAAGCTAAAACTATACTTATTATGTATGGAAGATCTATTTTAAGGTAAACATGAAAAGCAACAAGATTAATATTATTACTATGTGATAATTTAAAGATTTCTGAATGTATTTATGTTACAGCTCATATGTAAATGAAAAATGCGCGCAATCATATTATTGTACCATGTTATATAAGTTGAGAAGTTAGGTTATCGATGCAACGATCAGAACTCAAAACCTAGCCCAACTATGACTACTTAGCGTACCTCCGATGACCTTGTGTTGAATACGCATAAGAAGGACCGGTACGTGTACAATCACTTTGGGATTGACGATATTCTAAAGTGTCGGAGGGCAAGAGATAATCTCAGCTACTTTTTAACTTTACCTAACCTAGCTGTGGTTCGTTAATGTGCTAGCGAGGACCCTGTATAGCAGACGTACAGGCGAGATAAACATATATACGACTACAATAGGATTGACGGCATTCTTCAGTGTCAGAGAATAATGTTAGATACATCTTCAACGTCTAAAGTCTTATCCAAGGGTCTGGGTCTCACCCCAAGATAAATAAGTGAGACAGCTTACATATTTCTAAGCTGGGAGTGCCACCATTCAAGAATTCGGTCAACGAACTTTACTTATTAATATCTTCAAGCTACTGGGAGTGACACCTGTCAAAAATACGGTCAACGAATTTTACTTCCTAATATCTATATCTTAAAGTTACAGGGAGTGTCACTAGTTTAAAAACAGTCGGTTCACTGCACGCTTATATTCAATTTACTCATTGCTAAGAGGGCTCCGAGCCCCATAAGACAGCTACGATGATGTCGACCGGAAAACTCCACTGACTACCACCGGTCTGTAATGTGTAACATTTTTATATTTTTAAAGTTATTGTTTTTCTCCAAAATGGCTACATATGGTTGACAACACCTTCTCTGTTACTCAGCTTCTGAGTTTAAATGTTAAGCCATAGTCTATTTTGATTGGCTGGCTGTTTATAACTAGAGTTTAATTTCATTGGCTATTGAAGGTCAGAAGCGGGAAATGTGTGCGTGAGAGGAACCATGTGCTTGTAAAACCAGTTGGTCTTACGAATGTGATCGGTGCTGGTTGTATATGCCGTCAGGGCTGGTTGTGTAAATTACATCAGCGATGGTTGAATATACGTATGTTTTCGAGAATCGAGAAAGTTCAGTTTCTTAAATGGTGTTTATAATTCTGAATTACTGAGATATAAGATTTATGATAAGTGAATTATTTTTCATAGTGTGCGTAAATGATCATGAAAAAGGTATTTTCTTTTTCATTGTGTGATTCATTGTGTTAACCAAAGAAGGGAGAAAAAGTGTTCGGAAGCGTATATCTTTATAGTGCCTTTCATAGTGCTGGTGATTCTGCTAAAAAGAGTGAAATTGGAATGTGAGGACAATAGTTGTTTCTATCTTCTTTCACAGTAGTTTCCTGGGTGAATCGGACTTCTAGCTGTGTGTTCGGTAGTTATAGAACACGTAGTAGATAGAGTTTCTAGTAATTTAGAATATTCGGTTCCCAATTTCACGGAAAGTTAAAATAGTAAATTCAAGGGCTTAGAGAGTTGCAGTGAGATACGTAATATCTCCATTAGAGACAATAGGGACACTTCCGAAGGATTTTAAAATTTGTCTAGGTTTGATAATTCACAAGTAATATTATTAGATTCGAAGAAACATAAAAATGTAGAAACTGAATCAGGTTTCTCAGAGGGATATTTATTGGGTGTTCCAAAATCAGTTATTTCATTTTGTTATATTTATCTTTGTTTATACTTAAGTAGGAAAGGATGTAAATTATTACGTTTTTCTGAGAAAGTGTTTTACGTTATTCAAAACAAAGCTCGGTTAACATACTAGTCTTTCCTTACATTGAAAAAGAAGTTACTTCCTTATTTTAATGTTCATTTTGCTCTTACATTTTTCCACGAGAAAGATTGAATTTCAGAATAAGAAATAAAAACAGAAAGTTTTACCTAACGATTTGCCTAATCTTTGAACTTCACCTAAAAATAGTAACTAAGGAACCGGATAAATGTATAGATAGTATCTTATTTATAGGCCTTGGGTGTTACCATTCCATGAATGTCCAGTTCGGAAGGAAACAGGTTATTATTCTATTTGTTAGTGAAAATTCCTTCTGGTTGCCGAGGATATATGGTAATATTGGTTATATTTCAGGATTAGGAAATATCATATCCAGGGACTTCAAATACATACATGCAACCAGAACTGACGATAATGAGAATGCTTATTGACTATTCCATTGCTTATGCTTACTCTAATGTATAGACCAGTGATAGGCTTATGCCATAGTATCAGCATCTTTCTATTCTGAAGATTTAAAGCTACTAAACATACACTGGTTATAATTTGGTATTTACAATACTATATACTCTCTTAAATAGACACTCTGACCTATTATATATGTATGACAATCCACATTAAAGCAGTTCTCATTATTTGAAGAAAAAAATAATAAGGGGATAGATATTGTCTTTTATTATCCCTCGAATGGTAATCATAGGTTTCACCAATTTTCCCTTTAGTTACGAAACATTCAAGTTCTGTGATGTTTGTGCTCTTGGGAAGAAAATTCCAGTAAGGAAGAAGAGCTACACATTACAGGTCACCTCAAAACAAGTATTAACATCTGCACAGGAAGACTAGAGAAAAGGTTTTAAAGAAATAAAAAGCTAAACCTGGTACTAAAACTCGGAAAGGTCTAACTCTGTCCGGAGAATCTAGTCATGCTAATGAAAAACGTCGCGATCAAAATCACCAATAAACAAAGATGCAACAGAAAATGCAGAGAAGGCTATGGAATGTGGAACAAACGACGAAGGTCGCACTCGATCCAACAGCACAACACAACGCAGTCCAGCAGACACACGCGCACAAGGTATATATTCAGTCCTTCTAACCATCTATGATGCTAAATACACCACAAGCAAACAAATACTGTCTCAAACAAATTATCTTCACGCGAAAGGAATAATAATCAAATCTGAAGATCCGAACATTGCACAGATTATACGTAATAAAATCAGCTTCGAAATTTTCGGCAAAGATGCTAAAATGACAGTTCTCACGGATCGAATTAAACAAAAACCACTTTCACCAAGGAATCCTATGTTTTCAGTAGTTTTACGAGGACTCTTACCTTCCATTACAGATGAAGAATTACATGTACATGCTGAATGCATTGAGGTAGAGAAATGTATTCGCATACAATGCCAGGATGGACTTACATACATGGTACGAGTGCTGACAAACAAACAAACAGTCATAGACACACTCTTAACAGAAGGAGCATACATTTATAAGGACAAACACCGTGTAGAGGCTTCGAAAACAAGTCCACCATTACCCATCAGATGCGAACGCTGTCAAAGTTACAACGCTCACACAACATCAAAATGCCCGAATGCACCAAGGTGCGGGTATTGTGCCGAACACCATGAAACAAAACAATGTAAAAACATGGAAAAACCACCATAATGCGCAACCTGTAACAAAACACATCCAACTTTGTTACCAATGCCATGACCGGAAATGACAGTGCCATTAAGAAGCACAGATTCATATGTAGAACCAAATCAATCATTCATGCAACCTATGACAGTCGAAAATTTCTTACGATACACCACGCTAATCTTGCAAAATACATTCCCATTCCAAAGACAATTGCCCTACCGGAACATGTTGTAGCAATAGTTTATTATTCTAACATCGCTATTACAATATCAACATATATGTTATACCATTAGGTTTTTTCACACACCTGTTTCATCATTACAAGAATGTAATAGTAATGGCCGACATAAACATACATAGCCGAACGGACAGGAAAAAGGCTCAATTCTCAGATTATATAGAAACAAATCTTAATGGACATATTCACAAACTACCTCGGCATACGAGACCTAGCAGCCAAACAACCCCTGATGTAGTTCTCACAACTTCCCTCATAACCAAACGTGCAATAACAGTACTCGATGACATTGGAAGCGATTATCTTCCAGTCAAAGTAACAACCTGTACTGATCGAGATAAGACACATCAACCAACGACACGTGCCATCTCATTGTACAACAAAGCCAACTGGACGCAGTATCGTAATCAAATAAACGACAAATTACACCATATTCTACCCCCTACAAACGAGACCTAATTCAACAATCGATCAATAGCATATCCAACGCCATCAAGAGCAGTGCGGATAATAACATTCGAACTACTAGATGTAAAACATATCAGACACTACTATCTCCACAATATTTAACGTTAGTACGAAATCCAAACGATACTTCCGCGAATATGAGAGAACACACAATGAAGAATACTTACTGCAGGCACAGAGATGGCAAAGAGAAGTGCACAATTATACAATAGCTCACAAAAGACGCACGTGGCATAACACATGCAATGAACTCAATCAAGAAAAACACCCAACGAAATAATGGAAGAAATTCCATCTCTTAACAGGACAGGAAACTACAACGACGTATCCACTGTTCCATAACGGACAGGCACTACATACTGACCAAGAGAAAGCCGACGCATTTGCACCCCATCTACAAACTGTCTTCACACCAGAACTGGAACAAAATAGATATAGTCCACATTTCTCGAAACGTGTAATAGATAGCCATCTGTAAACCACCACATTGACGAAAATAATCCTCTAACACAAACAATAACATGTAGAAATACAGAAAACATGATGAAAGAAACGCAGCACTGCTCCAGGGTTTGATCAAATTTCATACAAACTAATACAGGAATGTCCATTAAATCTATTTCATTTATCTATTTAGCAGCCATTTATACGTTCATACTACAAACGGGATTTTACCCAACTGAATGGAAAGTCTCAAAAGTATGTATGTTTCTAAAACCAAACAAACCAGCGACTCAGTAAAACCGTATCGACCTATACAATTAACTGCCAAAGTTAACTATTTAAGAAAATACTAGTACAACGGTTACACCCATTTCTAAGTAAAGAAGAAATGTTTGGGAAAGAAATAACGACAATAAAAATAATTAAAAATATATAAATAAATAAATAGAAGACATTTGTTTAACAACTAAATATAGAACTTAAAAGAACTAAGATTAAACTGTATTGTACACTCAAGTGTAATAATGTATATATGAAATAAAATAAAATAAAAGATAATTAATCCCCCCACCCGCGGAAACAGGACCAAGGTTTATCCATCGGGAACTGAGTCAAAGAATCATCCCCATAACCCTCTCGTCTCTTAAATTCCTTTAATTTTTACTATTTTTAAAGTTATTTTTAACTGTGGAAAAGGTCCTACTGACTCCGCAACCCGACTCCGTGTCAGGGCCGAGGTGGCGAGACAGAAAACGGGGATGACCCAGCCCAACTTCGTGTAGAACATCTTTAGTTCTCTGCGTCCCTCAGACGCGCGAAGCGGAGTTGAGCACAGGATACTGAGAGGTGAGGGTGGCAAGGTGGGTTCCAAACACAATGTATTGTATTGTATTTTACCACATTGATATTGGCATTTCGGATACAATTTTTTATTGGAAACTGAAGCGTGAACAACTTGAGTCATTATTACACTCTAATATTTAAGCACTGAAGAAAACCTTTAAACTAGTAATTTAAAACCCCTGAAAATAAGAACTAGAGTTACAAACAAAGGCCGAGAAATGAAATAAGAACTAAACATGACGAACTGACAAGTATCAATTGCTATCGAAGGATTAAGCCCCCCCCCCCCCACACACACACGCGCGTTCAAACGAAGATTCAAACGGTTTGATGAAACAAAGGTTTGATCCAACCGTTTGAAACAAGCTACACGCGCCCGCATGTTTACCAATGACTTCCCACATGAATTTTGCTTCCAACGATGTTTGATATCAAGCCAAAATTCTGTCCCTCCAACCGTTTCACGCGAGTCCGTACACGGTCAAACGAGCTTCAAATAATTGGATCAAACCTTTGTTTTATAAAACCGCTTGAAGTTTCCTTTGAACGTGTGTGTGTTTTTTTGAGGGGGGGGGATTTAACCCCGTCGCTTTCCGTGGGATAATGTCCCTCGGCGGACAATTCTGGGCAAAAGGAGGCACTGTAAAAATAGGAGACACAACGTTCGTTAACCTATATTCAGCCAGTTTTCGGTTGAACGTTTTAATTTCTGTAAAATTTCAAAATGCGTATATATATATATATACGACTGTTCCAACGTATTTCATTCAAGCAGAGCATTTTTTAAAGTAGAAAAGAATAAAAGGTAATATTCCTTTAAAATTAAAAAAGGTTGAAGTGGTCGGGTTTCGATCCAGGGTCCACAAGCACTATGGTCAGACGCTCTAGCCACTTTTTTTTAATTAAACATTTTTATTATTTACGAGGGAATCTAAACATCGCCTCAGTAGGGTTTGCTCAGTCTTACCATTTGGAAGATTTTTCTGGTATCACATTAGGAAGCGAGTTACTTCGTTATATTTAAAAATTGAAGTAAAATAATCCCATATTTCTTACCTCTGCGTCCTGTCAATCACTATGACAAACAGTTTGTACCTGGTCTTTTCTTGCCCCCACCACCTGAGAGCGAGTTCGCCGGGCAGTACTGGATCAGGAAGTTTTCACTCGTTTAGCAGCTCAGTGGTCGTTGTGTTTGTTGACTTTTTTTAACTTTGGAGTTGGAGGACACCGACGCAAGCACTACTGGGGATTGTACTTCACTGCTATCGCTTTCTGAACAGGAAAAAGGAATTTGCACGCTGTCAAAACCACTCGTTGTATCTATATCAGCAACTGCAACTGGAATAGAGGGTATTGTTTCAGAACTTATGCTCGGCGCTTGGGACGCTGCACTGGTGCCCTTCACGCTGCACTCGCGAACGTCACCACTGCAAATGTTGTCAGAACACGTTGAAACCAACAGCACACTATTTTCTGTTACGCCATTATGTGCTTTGTCTAAGGAAGTTACAGAATCAGCTGATTCAATAACTAAGCCCGGGCTACACTCCCGAGTGTCACCGACCTTCAAACTATCACCTGCTGCTAACACAGAACTTGAGGCACCTTCCTCAGCTGTCTCGTGTTCAGGGTTGCCGGTAGTAATGGGTTGTTCTAAATACTGGTGTTGCTCAGCAGTACTCAAGATCAGAAATTCAGTTTCCTTAAATAATGGAATTACAGGATGTTGAAAAGAATTCTGATCTAGTGGCCTAGAGGTAGTAGCAGTATGATTATCACTAACACTGTCTCGTACCAATTCGCCTTGCACACGAAGTTGGATTTTGAAGTTGTGTAAGGAAAAGTACGTGGGTAGTTTTCGACAGAGTTTAGAAAAAATCATTAAACACTTCCCAGAATAGGCACTGAAAGCGTAAATACTATTTTTGGGAAAATATATACGCTGTATATTTACAACTGAACCAAAGTCACTAAAATATTGTCGAATGTAGGAGTCTTCCACCTCAAGTGGCACGACCCATATGGTAATAGTTACGTAATCAGGAAGCACTTCACTGACCGGTATAATTGTTATTTCGTGGTCCGATTCATAGGATAATTTACCAGCACACTTTGTTAACGCTCGTTGAAGGATGGAATGATTCTGTATCTTGAGAAATGTCTTTTTTAAATAAAAATCCGCCTCAAGGGACAAAACTTCATGCGGCAGTAGACCTAGGTCACGGGCAATGGCGTCGTGTAACGTAGGTAAATGTAATCTTCCTCGTAAGTCGTGTAAGTCCAATTGAATGGTATTAAGTCTTCTAATGGTGTTTGAAGATTGAGCCATACTATTTACTAAGTAACTTGATAATCGAAAGTAGTTATTTCACTTCACTCAAATGGAGCACAGACTCTGTTTGACGCCAACCACTGGAGCTCGACTCAAACACGTCCTCACAGTAGCTCGCCAAGCGAGCTTCTTGAGCCACTTGGCTACAAAGGCAGTTGGTGATTTGGCTTTCCGAGTGATATCTATAGCTCGGGTTTTACTGCGAAGGAGGTTAATCATTAACACATTTTTTATTTTACTACGAGGAATGTCTCGTGAAAAATGGAGAGATACGTTTGCTACAGTGTAAAGATTTATACCTAACTTAATTTCTCTTTCCGCCAATGCAATCCTTGCCGTTCTCGATCCACCAGTCAACTGTTTTTTGTTCACAGTGTAAAGGCAATATAAACACTCAAAATGGCGGGGCGTTCAGTGACAAGCAAGTAACGTTACTCCTGTTACCCTGATTATAGAATATCCAACTAAGGCTTAAACTTCATCCACAAAAGTACGTAACCTCAAAATTGCCTGTTTAGCTTACACTTCGATTTGAAAATGACCGAGTTTTAAGCGTAAAATAAGTTGAACGTTCACGGACAAATCACTTTGGCCAGTTTCAACCCATTTTCAGTTAACGTTAAGCTATTACAAAGAAAATGTTTAGCTTTAAAATGGAGTTAATTTTACCAATCTTTCCACTAAAAGGTTTCACTATATCCACGTTTAAGAATAAATACAACAAAACGCTAATTTTCGACTTTAATTTCTCCATAAAGCGGAGTAACTTTCATACATTTTGTGTTTCCACTTTTTACAGTGTGAGATCGATAAGGCCTTTCCCTACGTAGTATAAGCCTTATTCAAAATGGCTGGCAGGAGAACTCGAGCCTTCTTGCCTCTCGTTTGGCAAGTCCGCGCTCTCTCTGACGAATTATTTGGCAGAAAATATAAATATGCTTTCTCAAATTCCGCTTTAATCAACATAAAAGATTATGCTTGTTGAAAAGCCCAAATCATGGGATATAGCGCCAAATTTGTTCAGATTTGCTAGGGGTATCATATTCCATTTTTCGGAATTCAACGAAATTTCATTTATTTAAAAAAGAAACAGTGAATAGTTGTCACGGACTTGATTTTATAAATACATCGAATGTATATTTAAATAGGAAAAAACAGGTCAAATGAACTTCGCTGTAAGGGCTGATTTTCATGAAAGCTTGCGTTCCTTGCAATTTATGTGAATAACCAATTGGAACACGCGTACACTTACCTAACAATATAACATGCAATAAAACACGTGTTTCAATTGGCTACTCACCCAAATCGCAAGCAACCCAAGCGTTCATGAAAATCAGCCCTAAGTAGGCTTAAGATGATCCAGTGGCGTCAAGTGGCACTGCGCCCATCCCTCAAAATTTCAATTCATGCACCCTTTATTATTACTGAGGCATGACATTACGACCTGAAATCTCTTGCGCCTCCAGCACCGCAAGGGTTGCGGGGGTGTTTTTTACGCCCCTGTTAAGATCCCAAGATAAATTTTAATCAAGTTAGTTTCTAATATTTCTAACATTAAAAATATATATTTTGCCTAAATTCCGGACTCTAATCATCAGCATTATCGCTCCGCTAAATTCAGCAGGCCCAGCTGATTCTTTGCATTATCCTCCATTTCCACGTTTTCAATCTTACTTTAGTCAATTTTTCGTAAAGCCTATGGCTTCGCTCTGCATAACACTATATTCCGTACAAAACATTTAAATACTATTTTCCCTCAACGCTTTGTTTTTCTGTAACAGACGATATCTTTCTTTGTGAATCTTTATTAGCCATACCTATTTCAGTACACCCAATGATTTAAGTTTAGGTAATTAGAAGCAAAATAACTGGTTATTAAACTTTCCTCTGATACAGAATAAAACAACAGGTATAGGTCTATTGTTAAAAAATTTGTATCAGAATATTTGACCGGCTTTCTTGCGAAAATTTATAGATATTTTCGCATTGTACATCATCTTCTGAAAATGGCAGTAAACGTTCAACCTGACGATGATATTTATCATGTTTTGGAATCGCAATAATTTTGTAAAATTCTTCCAAATATGCTTTCATTCAAGAAAGTAAAGAAAAACACTCTAAAATGTTTCAGCTGCATATAAAAATAGATTGTCTAAGTTTTACATACCAAGATACACTGCTGGACAGAGAATTTGCAACTTCCTGAAATAGATCTTAAAACCGTATAACAATACTAGCAAACAACAGAGCACATTATAAAGTTAACGAAAATAGTAATGGCGTTGCCAATTACTCCGAAAGGGAAGGACCAATTTGTGTTTTCAAACTGTGTAACTATAAAACCAGAGATAAGAGTATTAGTTGGTAGTTCCCTTATCTCTGCTAAAACACAACACAATTCTCTGAAACGATACTTATGTCGTGGTGTTGATTAATCCTCGCTTTACAGTGTTTTTCTTGAAGTTTAAACATACATTTTACCGACATTTCCAATATATCAATAATATTAATTTTACTGACCATTTACAATTTTATTTCAACGTGTGAGTAAGTAGTTAGGGGCCCCAGAGCAAACCTTTTCCCAGGACCTATGATGCTCTTAAAACGGCCCTGTTCTTATACGTAGAAGTCTTTTCTCTGCTACACTATCAAAAATAAGCTTCGCTCAAATACATTTACTGGTTACAACTTCAATTATGATTTGTGAAGTCGACACGTTCCACATGATTTAAAATATAACGAGTACGTCATTTGTGACGATATTGAGAAATTTAGATGCGTCTAGCTTTGAAAAATTACCGATCTTTCGGTAATAATTTCTTTTTCAAAGAAACATTTTTCTGTTTCCAGTTTGAGAAATTTTAGCACCCTATGTAGGATACAGATTTTTGATATTTTCATATACAACAGAAAGAATTTCGTCTTTTCGAGCAAGAAAGAAATATTTCTCTAACCACAAGTATGTTGTTCAATGTCACCCATGTCAACGACTTAACTGAAATTTGCTCTCCACATTAACCATAGAAGAAACCGTCGTTCATAGCCGATTACAAGAACAACCTATAAGGCATTTCCTTTCGGATTTCTCATTGTCGGTAATCCATGTGTGTCAAATGAGATTAAAAGTACTCAGAGCTCTAATCAGCCAGCAACTTCTGATTGTGATGAAACACAAAACACAAGTAGACAAAGTCTGAGAGAATTCATAATACTTTCATCGTTCTTACGAAGCTTTATGCTCAGTAGCTGAGACTTCTTTCATTACATTTAATGTAGAACAACTGGGGAAAAAATCCATTTTCCGTATTTTTTTTTCTCATATCGAATGTTCATTCCATGCTTTGATTATTCTGTTTTTAATCCTATGGTGGAAATGTTCTAATTCAACCCTCAAGCATCACAATTTTTGACTGTTCGCCATCCATTGTCAATTACTTGAACATAAATGCAATGACGTATATATAGGAAGAGAAAATAAATAGATTCAATCTTCTCAATTTCGTAACGTAGTTGACTAGACCCCTAGTCTTGTGAATCAGTTTTAATAGTAACTTTTCGATATCCAAATTCATGGGTAACAGAATACTTTTTTGACACACGACTAAAATTCTTGTTTTGTTAATGTACTTATTTTCGATGTGGTAAACAGGTTGTAAACTAATATGTTGCTTATCTCCAAGTGAGGACACCCGCCCAATGCAAGGGATGGATCCTAATGACTAGAGATAAAGGGAAAGCATTGCTTGACTGCTTCTGTCTGCTATAATATCTAAATGAATATAATGCTGTGAACATTACAAAAGAAATTGAAATCAATTGCGGAAAGAGGTTTCAGCATCCAGAATGCCCGTTACAATGTATCTCAATCCTATAAATCTAGGCTAGAAAAATGTCTCCATTCTTATACAGCACTAATATTACCACTTAAAGTCGACAAATCAGGTTTAATGGAAAGTACATTACAAAAGTAAACATACAAATAAAACATACTGTTCCTGATTTAGACAAATAGATCATTAAAAGTCAGTACAGGAGTCGGGAAACGACAAATACTCATAATTATGGCTTCTTCTCGGTTCAAGTAAAATGGTCAAAGTTAACTCGTGTTACACTTTCTCGTTAGAATATCGGATTCAATTCCGGACGTGGGTGTTCCGTTTCCAAATCCTTTCCGAGATTTGAGCTCACAGATTAACTAACTCTATGGCTTATGGAACTCGCAAGTTCATCGCCGTAGTAACAAACGTTGGCCATTGGATTCTATTCTGGGCAATATCAAGCCAGTTTTCATCACGAACACCTACTTCTCGAAGATCTCTTCTAATATTGTCCTCCCAACGACGTCTCGGTATTCCCAATGGCCTCTTTCCATCGGGCCTTCCAACCAGGATAGAATATAATCTTCGTTTTTTCCCCATCCGAGCTACATGGACTGCCCACCTTAGTCGTCGCGATTTCATTATTTTTACAACATCTGGTGAATCGTACACTTCGTGGAGTTCTTCATTATGCAGTCTCTTCCACTCTCCAGTCATCTCGTCGCGTTTTGGTCCGTATATCTTTCTCAAAATCTTATTTTCAAATACACGTAATTTATGTTCATCTGCTAGGGTCGTACTCCAACTTTCGCAACCGTAAAGTATTACCGGCCGAATAACCGTTCTGCATATTTTTAATTTTAATTTCAATTTCCTTGATATTAATCGCGATGTTAGAAGTTTCAGGGCTGAATAGAAACATGCGTTCCCTATACTAAGCGACTTTTTTATTTCTTCCATGACCTCATATTTGCTTGTTACGTATGCTCCCAAGTATTTAAATTTGTTTACTTTCTCTATGACTTCATCCCTAATTCTTATGTTTTTATCTCCTTCATTCCCTGTGTTTCGGCTTGTTATCATGTATTTTGTTTTATCTATGTTTACCTGTAGATCTATCTCATCGCACGCTTCTACTAAGGCATCGGTGTTGCTTTGTAGTGCAACTATATCGTCTCCTATTAAATCTACATCATCCGCGTATACAAACAGTTGATTCAAACCATTCAATGATAGCCCCTTTTTGTCCCCTTTAATTTTTAAAATCGCATATTCTAACGCAAAGTTAAACGGTAGTGGGGACAAGACATCGCCTTGCTTGAATCCATTGCGAATCTTGAAACTATCTGACATATTATTCCATATCCGTATTCTGCTTATGGGGTCGTTGAGACATTCACAAGTTGAACCAATTTTTTCGGAAATTTCGGCTTTCTTAAAATCAATGAATAGCTGATGAACCGTCCCACTGTATTCCCATTTCTTCTCCAAAATTTGTCTCAAGGCGAAAATCTGGTCCAACGTGGATCTATTTCTTCTAAATCCACATTGGTCATCTCCAATTATTTCATCTACGTATACACTTAGGCGTGTTAACAGAATACTACTTAATACATTGGAACAGGTTGGAAGTAACGAGATTCCACGGTAATTATTATAGTCCGATTTATCGCCTTTTTTGTAAATCGGAACTATTATTGAGGTTTCCCATTCCTTTGGGAGCTCCTCCTTTCTCTATTCTCTATATAGCACTTATTAATTTATGTAGTTCTTTGATTATAACCGTTTTTCCTGCTTTAATCAATTCGGCTGGAATATTGTCTATTCCTGGTGATTTGAATTTTTTTAATTTCTTTACCAAAATTTCGATCTCAATCTCGCTAGCTTCGGTAATCCACGGTTCTGCGGTATGGATTTCAAATTCGTCTGTTTGTTCCCCGTTGTGTACATTAAGAAATTTGTCGAAATTACTTTTCCACAGATCGACAATTTTAGTCGGATCAGCCTGAAGATCTCCACGTTCATTTCTAATCATTCCTAACCTCGGCTGGTAACCTTTTCTTAACGAGTGTACCGCTTTGTATAGATCTCGTATGTTATTTGTCTTCCCGTTTTCCCGTTATCCTCTATCTACTGAATCTTCTGAGTCAGATATTCTCGCTTTTTGTTTCTGAACCCAAGTGTGGCGTTTCGTTTCGCGTTACTGTAGTAGTTGGTATTTGCTTCGCTTTTATTACTTAGCCATCGTCGCCTTGCTTGTTTTCGTTCCTCATGAAGCTTAAGGCATTCTTCATTAAACCAAGGTTTGTTTTTCTGTTGTTTCTTCTCACCTACACGTTCCTTCGCTGCGCTCTTAATTGTTTCACGAATTGCCTCTCACATTTTACTTACATCAATTTCATTATTAATATCTTCATTATTATTACTCGAGTCGGCTAGGATTTCGAACTATTTGAGAGTTCGGGTTGGTAATCTACTTTTATGCTCGGATTATTTAATCCTTTAACTTCGAATTTCAGTTGTTTTGACCCCTTGCTTTCTCTGTTCGCGATGCATAACTTTTCCCTCACTTTTGTGATCACTAATTGATGGTCGGTGTCATCTTTTGCTCCTCTGTACGACCTAACATCCATTATGTTGGCGTGTCTTCGTCTGTCTACTAATACGTGATCGATCTGATTCAGAGTTTTACCGTCCGGAGATACCTATGTGTATTTTTGTATGTCTTTGTGTTACCAGTAGGTTTTTCGAAATCGAGAAAGTTATCAGTCTTTCTCCATTATTGTTGGTCTTTTCGTGAAGGCTGTATTTACCTATAGTAGGTCTATATATTTCCCCCTCCCTACCTTTGCATTTAAATCACCCAACACAATTTTCGAATTATACTTCGGTAATCGGTCAAACAGCCTTTCTAGCTCATCCTAGAATATATTTTTGTCGTTATCAGTAGCCACGTCGGTCGGAGCATAGAAGTTTAATAAAACGTGTTGCCCCATTGAGTACGTATCGTAACGTATGATAGTCTTTCGTTTACGAACTCTATATTATGAACCGCCTGAAGGATATTGTTCTTAATTAGGAATCCTGTTCCGAAATCGTGAGACTGTGTTCCCCCGTAGTAGAAAGTGTACTTGGCCTGTGGGATCCTATCTTGACCCTCCCACCGAACTTCTTGTATCGCTAATATGTCTAGCTCGTACTTCTCGGTCTCGCGTACCGCCACCTGAAGAGCGTCCGTTTGGTATAATGTTCGTACGTTCCACGTTCCTATTCTAAGGTCTTTCTTAATCTTGTTCTTGGAGTTCCCTGAAGCAGTCCCAGCTCGGGGATCCGAATGAGGGACTAGTTTACCTCCGGAATATTTTACCCCAGGAGAATCCATGAACTATACGTTTTTATTTCTTGACATGTTTTAGCGGTGTAGAGTTGTCAGCTCTACGACCTCGCAGTAAAGGTAGACATTCAAGATATCGTCCTCTGTCCATCTCTGAGCCTTTCCGATGTCATTCATCTTCAGCCTCAGAGTGGTAATGGTGATGCTGCTTCCCCTCACCATGATATTTTTGTTCGGGGTTATCTTCCCCTAGCCTTTGTAGATCCCTCTACTAACTGCAATGCAGCAGTACTGGTTTTGGTTCGCCCCGGAATATTTCCGGTACATACCATATCTGGTCGGCATTCCCCTATCCGCCACCTGGGGAGGCGCCTGGTGGGAGACCAGTAACTCCAACCCTGGTTTGAGCTCACAGATATGAAGAGAAATAATAAATTACATATTTAATTCCAGAGCCGTCAGACGTCGAAGGGCGGTAAAGTAAGGACATAAAACCTATAACGTATTCTGTAAGCACTTCACTACAAAATTAGTTTTTACAATATTCTTGAGAAACTCATCTGAGTTTATTGAAGAACGGGGCTATCTTCCATTGTTGTATTGTCAGTACGTAATTTCGCAAACTAGAAACATACACAGTAACAAATATTGTAAACGAAATTTGAAGCGCATTAAAAGTTTAAAAAAATGGAACGAGTTGACAATGAATTAAACGAAGTAACATTCAAATTTCAATATTGCAGAGAATAATATCCTAACATGCGATGGTAACAAATATTGATATGCCCACAAATTTGTTTTTAGAAAGCCTGTTTACCACATAGCTAACTTTTACGAACCATCAGGGTCATTCCACATGAAGTGATCTAATCTGATAATAAATTTTAGCTCACTATCTTCGTTTTGTGTCAAATTATGAGATTTATTGTACATGTACCTCACGGAATAATTAAAAGCAAAAAAAAAAAATCATAATTTTCTTCTCTCGTGTCTTTACAACAGAGCTTACAAGTTTCCCACAAAAATGCAATTTTTCATTCGTTCCTAAATTTGCCATAACCCATGAACTAGATACGTAAGCTAGAGGAAAGAAAATAATTTGTAGGGTTTTTTGTTGGCTTGTGTTTGATATGCAACATGAAAACATTAGGATCAGTTTCAATTTCGAGATTCAAATTTAATTTCAAAAAAATGAAAAAAAAAGATAGATAGATAGAAAGAAAGAAAGAATGAATGAAAGAAAGAAAGAAAAGTATGAGTATTTTCAAAATATATGACAAAGAATGGTTATGCGTTGACTATTTATATCAATTTTTAAGTTGAGATCACAATGGATCATATTTTTCCGAAATCTTCTTTGTTTTTTGTCATGTCACAAAGTGAACACTTAAAATGTTTGTTAATGACTTGAGTTGTTCGATCGTAACAGTGCAATTATGTGATAAAAAAAACTGTGTGGTAACTTACGGGGCATTGTAGAATAGATCTGAAGCCATAAACTTCCCATTCATCAGACCTTGAATTCACAATGTTTGAGTGAAATCTATAATTCATATTTTCAATCAAAAATAGAATATATCTCAACGTCATTTTCGAATGACGAAATGCCATCAAGGAAGACTAACCTAACACTTAAAAGATGCGTTATTACCGGAAATGTTGTTAATTGTCATCAATTTATTTTAAGTGTCATTCAAACTAATCGATATCGTTCATTCCATCAATCAATTCAACTTACACTTCCTATAAAAATGACAAATATAATACTATTTGTAGAAGATTTTATTTTTAAAAGAGCATTAAATGTCATATTGAATGCAAAAACATTGGCATATTATTTCATTTTATGAACTATTCAAAATAAAATATTGAAGTAATGAGAGAAATGTTATCCTTGTAAGATTTCACCTAATCGAAGTTTTTGTCATGACAGGAAAATTTTAGATCGACAAGATTTAGTTCCGGTAAAGTTTTGGTCGTGAAATCTAAATTAAAGTCTTGACCGCTATATTTTGGCATCAAGGCAAATAAATAACAAATTCTAAATAAATGCTTTTAACCATGATGTCTGATTAAGATATTTTCACATTCTGAAATGATCTTGAAAATATTTTCTCATTTCTCTGAGGTGAATGTGATCCCTAATTTATAATAATTCATTATGAATGCACAGCAGAAGATTTTGTGTTTAGTTTGATAGAATATTATTTCAAATGTATATATTTGATGGACAATGAGTTTCTTTAAACGTATAGTTTATGCTTTAACAAGACATTTTTTTTATTTCGAAAACCCTGTCACTCAGTTATCATTATCGATTATATTCTGAAGAAAAGGGGTAAATTAATATTGAAATAAAACTATAAATGTTGAATATCATAGTCCGGGTGTAACACAACTGAATTATCAACAATTGTCAGAATATTGTACAGTTTTTAAAAGTCTTTTTAAAGATGGGATGGAAAACATTTAATTTCTGATATCAACAACAAGGGGTTGATTTTTTCAATTCCTAAACAAAATTGTGACAAAACGGTCCCTAATTATTTTTAATGTGTTGTTTGCACCTTCTCAAGTAAATTTATAATTATAAATTTTACCATAATTTTCTTTAAACTGTGTTTAAGTTAAGTAACAAACAGACAGTTCGGCCAGAAAACAAGGTTTTTACATTAGAAATTTAACAAATTTGGAGAAAATGTTTCGAAAATATTTTGTAAATATGATCCTAGTTTTCAAGATGAATTAATTAACTAACGTCTTACGCGCGTTATATATTTCGCAATGTTTGACTAGCAAACTAAACTTTGTTTTACAGAAACTTTATTCAACATTGCCCAGGTGCTATTGAGTTTCTCGTGTCACATGACTACATTAGTGTTATCTAGTGAGCTATATACTTAACGATTCTGAAGTGATCGATTATTGTCCGAAGATAGACTCCAGATCAAACAGTTAAACTTGATCGTTCGCTCGAGTATAGGCTCTAATTTAATATGGAGAGACCGTTGAGAAGACCGAGACGGCGTCGTTTGGGAGGACAATATTATGGAAGAGACCTTCTAGAAGTAGGTGTTCGTGATGAAAACTGTCCTGATCTTACCAAAGATAGAATCCAATGGAGAACGTTTTTACTGCGGCGATGAACTTGAGAGCTGCGTAAGCTAAAAAGTTAGTTAATTTCTGTGGTTTTAAAAGAATAAACTGGACTTATTCGATTTTTGTTATTAACTCTTCACTTGTTTCAATTGTTTCTTGTTTCATTATTCCCAATATCTTCGTATGTATGTACAAGGGTCGTCCAGAAAGTAAAGAACGATTGGGCATAACAAATAAACAACTAAAGATATCATTACAATACTTTATTTACAATGTTACCGGACCTTACTCTATTTTTCAATGTAGTCGCCGTAGTGGTCGAGGCATTTATTGTAACGATACTTCTTTGATGTCCTCATAATTTGTAAACTGTTTCCCACCAGACCCAAGAAATGGTCTGTGACAATTTCATGTAAGGTAGAGAGAGATCTTGAAGTTTCTTGGAAAGATTCATGTAAGGTGCTCAAAGTGAAACGCATGTTTTCCTGTTGTTGATTTTTTTTTCAACTCTTTCTTTGAAGTCATCTGTAACGAGAGGTGGCCTGCCACTCCGATCCTCGTGGTGCACATTGGTTCTTCCTTCATTGGAAGAAGGATTTTCCAAGACAAGAAGGAAATCCAAGATACCACGGATTTCACACTTGACGGAATTTTTAATAGGCGCCACCATTTTGACACACTGACAGGAACAACAAACGTGACGGCTCAGCAACGATACTCGGCTCACACTGAGGCGGGGAGAGAAGCTGACTGACGCACAAGCAATCGTGGTGGTGGGGGTGGTTCTGCGCTAGGCGTGGTGCGCAAATGTTCTTTACTTTCTGGACGACCCTTGTGTATATATATATTTTATAAACATAAACTAGATATCCTGGTATGTACATATAAACTAGACTTGTTCGGGTATCACTATCAACGTTTCAATTGTTTTAACATGTTCATTGTTTCATTCTTCCCAATGTCTCTATACTTAGAAATAAGCTCCTACCTTCTTTGTGGATGCATTCATAGCCCCAACAACCTGGTCCAACAAAACAGACGACAATCAAGAGAGCCAAAACCACGATACCAGCCCCTAGGCCCAACACTAGAATTCTCCCCCACGGGCCTAGGTGCAGGGTCATCTGCAATGAAATAAAAAATGCATTAGTAGTTCAACAAAACAATTTCAAACATTTTTTTTTTTAAAAGACTATTAAAAAGTAAAGGAGGACATCTTGTTCATAAGAATAATTGTTAAATTAGATATAGATATACTTGGAAACATACATCTTAATAGTATCTTTTAGTGCTCGAATTATGGAAATAATTTACAACACAATAATGATTACACTGACAGTTACCACATCAGGACATAAGATGAGCATAAAGAAGAAAAATAGCCAATGACAAGACTCAATATACTGTGAGACTCAAATAAAAATAAATATCAATTTGAGAAAACCTTACAAAGTCTTAGCTCTATGAGTTACGAAGAAATATTCACACAACGAGGAATATTTCTAAAATACGAGACTAAAATTATCTTTCTAAAACAAATGAAGCTTGTATATCCCTTTCTGGTATTAATTGAAAAACGTGCGAAATATGATTCAATAATAATAGCTTCCATAATTATAATTTTACAATGTAATAACGTTTTAAAACATATTGTTCTGAAAGTTTGAATAATTCGAGTTTCACATTACATTTATATAATTATCATTTCCGTTTTCATGATATGGGAATACCATAGAATTAAATTAATTAAACTGAAGTTACCTTCAAGGCGAAGAAGTTTGTTTTTTTACGCACAACAACGTACTTTTTTTATATTGCTTATATTCCCTGCTGAGAAAACAATTAAGAAAATTACGAAAAATATTTTGTAATCTTGGCTTGTGGTTAAAGTTTATGAAAAACAATATACATCTATACCAAAAACAAAGGCTTCATTCTTGAATCTGTGTAAAAAGAAGTTATTCGTTTCCTCCTCCTTTCAATCACAACACCTGGTATTTCTCCACACATCCATGACATTGTAATGGAAAGAAGTTGCTACATGTGAGTCTGTCTTTTAGCTTATCTCTTTGAAATGACTCATAAAATACAATAAGAAAGAAAGTGTCCTTGAGTTAATTGAAAGTACGCTAACGCTTCTAGAGAAAGGAATAGACAATGGAAATGTCAACGAAAAGACACACAACATCAGGAACGTATCCAGAAGTTGGTTTCAGAGAGGGTTCCAGAGTGTGTTTGGGATTGAAACGCTCATAAAATGTATATAAGTTAATTACGAATAAAATTATACTAATTTTAAATGAAAATCTAAACACGTTCTGCTTCTGCAAAACATAAAAATTATAACTACATTCAACTACTTATCAGGATAAAATAAAGTACAAACAGCAACTTAAAAAATAGTTTTAGGAAACTAAACCACCATTAAAAATGAACTTACACGTAGAGAGTGAGTGGATTGAGGAAAGATGTCTACAGTAGTGTAATTCCATAACTATGACCCTAGATAGAAAACTTGTATGGTATGGAAAAACTAGTAGGTATGATACCTAAGGGGTTGTAGTCAATGTCGCGTAATCTGTCACGTGGAGACGAAGTCCTTTGAAATAAAAAAAATTTATCCTTTTTAGCCTAAAAATAATTTCCTCTATTCAGTAAACAGTTCAGGATTGGGCTAAATTCCATGATAGAGTAGGAAATCCATTTAAATAGAGTAGTTTTGACTATCACGTACTTGCTTAGACTGTATCGCAAAGAAACCATGTGTGTGGCGAGAAACAGGTGAAGTGGCGTCTTACCCTGAAGGTTGGGAATAGATACCCACTACCTAAATGCATTACATCAAATAAGATTGTTACATTGTTTTCCAGTTCTTCCTCACTCACTTCTTTGAACTATTCTTCTTAAATAGAATGTAGCCATACAAGGACAATTTTAGTAGGTAGTCTACGCACGTACTCAATAGAATTTGAATACCATTTGTGGCCTTTAGGCAACTATCGCTAAGAGCCAATAGGGTGAGGTTAGGATGTGGGAAAGAAGTCGACCAGTGCCCAGTTTCGAATCACCATCCCAGCATTAACCTTGTATGACTAGGAATAACCCTCGATAAATCTCAGTCAAGATGGGGATAGAACCCAGGACCTACAGAACGCGAAGCCAACGATCTACTAACCGAGCTACGACTGCTTAGTATGTATTCAACAGAATGTATGTCAAATGTTAAAGAACTATTTTCTTATTTCGCACAAAACGTAAAGTCATTACTGCATTAAATTGTGTATGTTTTATGATCAGACTGATCACATAAGGGAGAGAAATCTGCGCTATCAAGTATATGTCGTCAAGGCGGGTAAAGTAACAAATATCTTCTGAAGGGGTGGGAATATGTCCATACTTGTTCATGTATTTTAGTCGTATTATAGACAATGTAGACATGAAGTTTTACATTTCAATTTTATGGTTATTGTTATTCCTTCATCCTAATGTATTAGATATCTTCCCCCAAATAAGTGGTCATCTTACACTGATGTGTGGGGTAAGATGCCTATGTTGAAAGGTTACTTTAAAGGCTCATGATGTCCATTGTGTATATATGTAGCTTCATGTACTTCCGTCAGTAAGAGAATGAAAGTTCAATATATATTTGTACAATGTATTGCTATTCTGTTTATTTTAATTACTCCACAGTGACTCCTAGACCTAAATGTATTTCATCTTCCTTCAATCCACTATATTAGAGTTCAGAAAATGTATTTACTAAATATTAAACATCCTTTTAAAGGCCATTTTCCTCCAAGCACCTGTAACGTGTGACGTTCAGCTGCAGACGCTCAGCGGCGGACGCGGCATACTCCCAACCTGTAATTGAATGTCACTGTTTTCCTGAACGCGAAGATCGCATTAATACCAATAAATGTAAAACTAATTTATTCATTTCAATAAATTTATAATATAGCAAATTGCTTGTTATTTGCAGTCTAACTTCTAACAACACATTTGTTCACATTTTCGTACATTTAAAGTACACCGAAGGGATAAAAAATATGACTCATTGTATATGCGTAGAACATGATAAAGAAGTTTCGAATTTTTCTTACAGTGTAGAACTTTCATCGTCAATTTGTGTAGAATTCTTCATATTATAACTTTATCTTCAAAGTGGAAGACAGGTGTCTGGTTTACAATCCTTGAGGGCTGGAGATACGTCTCATTCCGTCCAAGATGCTGATGGAGGAGATGCAATTTAGTAAAAAGTAGAATTGTTCCTGTCAACTAACGTTCATTGTCATATTACAGCCGTCTAGAAGCCACTCACTTAAGTTCTTTTATCTTGAAAAGAGAAGAAAGAAAAACAGAAACGAAAAAATCTTGGAAAATTATGTGGAAAAGTAAATTCCTTGTGCCTGAAGGAGAAAGGCTGTGCTTCATTATTCTCAAGAAAGTAGAATGTAAGGCCTACCAAATTACGAAAACAAAATTGAAGTCAAATTGTGAACTAAAATTTATAGTAAATTGTTTTCCTTTATCTCGCTCATTAAAGGGGACACAAATATTATTTTTAACTGTCTTGTTCGTAATTATGTTGTGCATTGATTGCTTATCTAAAAGTTCTAGCAATTTTGTTCCTGTTTTCACTGGATAGTTAGAGCAAGATTCCATATACATGTTCACTCTTCTTACATTAATAGAAATTAAATGTGTAAATTTCAATTATGTGAAGATCAAGGTTAACTGTACATAAGAAGATTAGGTAGCAGTGAAAGAAGTAACTCTTTCAAATTTAGGAATAAGCGGAGTTCCTGTTTGAGTTCTTCCTTTCCTACTTTCCAACCGTCTTGTATAAGTCCGATCGGATTCAACGAGATGGCGTTCAAACGATGAGATTGCGTACTACAAACACTGTTCAGATAGTTGTGATGAGTTGACTCAGTGTTGTGTGAGCGCGCGTCAAAATGGACACTAGCAAAGAGAAAATACGCTATATTTTACAGTTTTTCTTCGATAAAGGCGAAAACGCAAGCCAGGCGGCTGCAAATGTGAATAGTGTTTATGGTCCTGATACTGTAACAGCCAATCACGCGCAATTTTGGTTTCGTAGATTCCGTGCCGGTAATTTTGACGTCAAAGATGTACCACGCACTGGAAGCCAAGTGTCGAAAATGTCGATAAAATCATGGACATTGTCGCGTCCGACCGTCATGTAAGCACTGTTTCGATAGCCCAAGAGCTAAACATTGCACAAAAAGCCGTGCGGAACCATTTGCATAAGGCTGGATACATAAAGAAGCTTGATGTATGGGTGCCACACGAGTTAACGCAAAAAAACCTCATGGACCGAAT
>JAGDQP010001888.1:98428-113406 GCA_022664845.1 Lepisma saccharinum
GTCCCACCGTCATGTAAGCACTGTTTCGATTGCCCAAGAGCTAAACATTGCACAAAAAACCATGTGGAACCATTTGCATAAGGCTGGATACAAAAAGAAGCTTGATGTATGGGTGCCACACGAGTTAACGCAAAAAAACCTCATGGACCGAATTTCCATCTGCGAATCGCTGCTGAATCGCAACAAAAGCGACCCATTTCTGAAGCGGTTGGTGACTGGTGATGAAAAGTGGATCACTTACGACAACGTCACGCGAAAACGGTCGTGGTCGAAGCGCGGTGCGCCGGCGCAAACGGTGCCCAACCCAGGATTGACGGCCAGGAAGGTTTTGCTGTGTGTTTGGTGGGATTGGCAGGGAATTATCTACTATGAGCTGCTCCCCTACGGCCAAACCCTTAACTCGGAACTATACTGTCAACAATTGGACCGTCTAAAGGCAGCAATCGCCCAGAAGCGGCCAGCTTTGGCCAATAGGAGAGGCATTGTGTTCCACCAGGACAACGCCAGCCCACAAACATCGATAGTGACTCGCCAGAAGCTCCGGGAGCTCGGTTGGGAGGTTCTTATGCATCCACCTTATAGTCCGGACCTGGCACCGAGTGATTACCATCTGTTCCTGTCCATGGCGAACACGTTTGCTGGTGACAAATTCGCTTCAAGAGAGGCTTGTGAAAATCGACTGTCTCAATTTTTTGCCAATAGGGACAAGGGCTTCTATGAGAGATGCATCATGATATTACCTTCCAAATGGCAACACGTTATCGAACAAAACGGTGCATATGTGACCTAAATCGGATCATTCTAACTATGGTAAGTCAAGCCTTCAATGTCATGCAAAAATAATGGATTACTTTTTACTACACCAGATATATCATTTTTTTTCTCTGCCCTCACTGTGCATTTACCACATTTTGCTGCATTTGTGAGATTTTCAATTGTTTTAAACTTGTCGCACAGATGCTTGTTAGTAGATATGTTTGGTGCTGGTGTTTTCGAACCAAAAGATTCTTCGAACGTCTTATGTAGCGTTGTATAATTTAACTTTTGGGTATGTTCCATAATGAATGTTCTCTGCTTCAATGTGTACAGTTAACGCCAAAAAGTTTATACCCAGTCGTAAAATTTCTTCTCCGAATAGCTGTGGAATAGAACGGCCAATTTAAGTATGGTTTCCTGTAAACGCAAAGAGAATGTGATTTGCTGTGAGTTACAAGAAACTGTGCTCAAATCGGTCTCTCAATTCCAAAGTTATGGAAAGAGGGAAACGATATTTCTCCACTAGATTGCAATTCTTTATTGAGCTATTTGGGGGGCCTGGAATATTGACTCTGTTATACCTATGCTCTGTGGTCCTGTGGAATGTTTCTTACTATTTATATAGGTTACTGATTTACTTTTGGAAAGGTCTGAACTAGTGCGAGCTTTGGGTTGTAGCCCCTTTAGTCCCCTTAATCTGGCTCTGCCACGTTGCGTTGCCTTTTGGACATTTTGTACACTTTCTCAAGATCTTTCTTTCCCTTTTCGTGCTCTGGCTGTGTTGTGCCTTCACACTTCCATGATATGACATTTTACGCATGCCTTTTTCCATGAGGTACATTTTCGTCGCGAGTAATCCTCTACGAATGATGATTTCATGCACCTAATGAATGATGCAAGTGTTTACAATCATCAGTTGATTAAAAGTCAGTAATGATACACACCTTTAATTTACTTTAAAGCATAAACATGCGTTTACTTCAGCATCTCAAGCACAAAAGAGTTCGTCTCTATCAAGTGAATTGTTCCGATTGAAAATATTAATTTTCAAAACAGGTAGGTACAGTTTCATTGGAAGAAGTGAACGGGTTAGGAACAAAGACTAATGAATGACATTTCTTCTCTCAGTGGAAAAAATGTGATTTGAAGGTATTTTCTTGCGGTAAACAAATACAATGATACTCTGTTTTCCGTCAAGAACAAACCACTTCAGCTATCAAATCATAAAGGTAAGCTTTCTCTTCTGGCTTGCCATATTCTATGTAACGTCATAAATTGCGATTAAGATTTCTTTATCACTTTTGCAACAGTTTCGCAGCACAAGTCACGTTGAACGTTATACCTTTGTGTGTTTTCTTTTACTTCAAACGATATTCGTTCCTTTGTATATTACAATTCTAGTGCTGAATAATGTGCCATAAAATAGCTCTATATAACCACTTGCTTTCACGAACGAAACTCAAAGCATTTGAACAATTCGACAAATTCGGTGTCAAATATTTCAACAATCCAACTGAACGTACTGTGTATTATGAAGTTGAATTATGTGTTATGAAGTTGATAGACAATTTAGATATTATATGATTTTACGAAATGATATTAGTCTTGTATATGAGTAAGTCGACGACACCGAATGTTTTAGCTTTTGCTCATATACGCTTCAGATTCCGGTCTTAATGAAGACTGTTAGATTATTAAGTATAAAGCACGATTCCCATATTTCATGAGGTAAAAAAAGAGTACACTTCTCAGATTTTTTTAAAGGACGTATACAATTCCACTGCCTCCACTCCCACTGTAACTTCCAACTATTTTTATCTTAACAGCTACTTTACACCATGTTTCATGTTGCTTTCTAGAACATTTATAATTGTTTCGGCTGCGGTGGTCGTGCAAATGAACTAGGGTTCGGATCGTGGATATTTTGTGTGTGTGTTAAGTCTGTTTAATTTCGTAGTTTTTTCTTTAGTCCTTTCTTACATGAGTAAAATTGACCATATAAAAGTGTAGCGTTATTAAATATTTAAAATACTCTTAACATAATCTAGAGTCAATTTATTCCTTTATCTGAACCAATGATTCTGCGTAAAGAAATAACTTCCTCTCAACGTTGTCATTTTGCGCTGGAATAACAAAACTATAACTACAGAAGCTTCAGAGATTCTGTATGATTCACAGCTAAAATACTGTGCCCATTTCTCATGGACTAACAGTGTAAAAATCTTAATTTCTTTATTTTTCTTTCACAAATCGCCAAAGATAGTAACGGCCATACAAACATTTTCCATCATCAATATTTTTTTTTTCTTTGGAAATAACATAGACCCTATGGAATCGTTATTTCAGATTTGTCTGATATTACTGATACTTAACAGAAAACACGAAACATTTTCAGACAAATACAGGACGGACGCTCATTTTGTTGTAGCAAAAGAGATGTTCGAATAAAAGAGTAAAATGTTCGGGTAAAATACGGTGGGTTAAAGAGAAAATGTTCGGGTGATAGATTATGCCAACCCTGGTTTTAAAGTCTTCTATTGTTATTTATGTTTACGTGACTATCATGTAAGCGTGTAAGAGAATTCTGCGGTACAATTTCTTAAGAATTTTCTGATGACATGATTAATTTAGTTCCGGTTCTCTATTTTGAGATATGAACTTTTTTTAATTGTAACCCAATCTTGTAGTTTGTTAACTCAAATATTGAGAGCCAAACAGTAAGTTAAAATAAGAGTTGATGAATTGTGACAGTCGTTACTGACTTTAACATTACTTTAATGGAGAAATTGCATAAATGTTCGCAATATTAAAACGAAATTAATTCCTGACAGCGTCACTTTATCTGCCTTTCGAGACTAGAGATCGCTAATTCTTAATTCAAGTAGCCTCCTAGTTGGCATCACGATATTGGTCCAACACCAACATTGGGACATTCAACCGGAGATCCAATCTGGAACCAGAAAGCGAGAGCATTAGCCTCCTGGTTAAGCAAAAGTCCCGAATTATAGAAGATTCTGGTCAACTAAGAGAGACAGAAGCTGTTGGTGAATTATAAGAGACAGAAGCTGCTTTTCTTTTTAATAAAGATGATTAGTTTGCTCGCCTCTCCTTTCATTGTAAACATCCGGTTCAACATTCATCGGACGTCCGTTTTTCACAGCTTTCCTATCTCTTGTTGACCCATTATTCATTGACAACATGTTTGCTAAGCCAAATACATGTTCTATTTATTTTTTCTGAAAGAAAGTAAACACTTATTTAGTCCGGAAGTTGTCAAAAAGTGTAACTCAATCTTCATCTTACTTGGAGCATACAGTGATGTTCAGCCGCACGTTACAAATTGTGTTTGTTTTAAAGAGATTGAAAAATATTCAATAACTATCACAGTAATGCGGCGGACAAAAAAATAGATTGTATTGGAGACATATTCCCGAAAAGCATCTAGGCAAAAGTGGTAATATTCGAGAAATCCCTCCCGGAACATTTGGATAAAAGTCGACACAGCGGGACACTTGATGATGACAAATAGGACTGTCCCGTTAGAAATGAATTGAATGGGCACTATACTCTAATAGTTATAGATACAGTCCATACATGCTATAGTCAATTATAATCTTCTACCTTTCATGTACATCTCTGTTTGACTTTGTCCCCTCCCATTGAATCAACAACTAGTTGTCACCTGATACAAAGTGAATATATTTTATTTCAGAATACTGTCTGTAAGGTATTAATAAATTCATTGATTTTCAAGCTGGATCCACAAACGTCAGATAAATTCAACACCACTGCAAACAACTGAAGGAAATTTCGAAGAAAAGTAGAAGGAAAATGAAACATTATTTCAAGGTAAGCGCATGATGTAGATTCAGTGAAAATCTTGTCAGCAGAAAAGGAAAAATTTATATTACTATGTAAATACAAGACAGGACAAAAAGAAAAAAAAATGTAGGCATCAGATTAAAAAGTAATAAAAATGCTTAGAAAATTATAGTTGACTGTGAAACGTTACCGCCTTTAATCATAAATAACTCCCCTATATTGTTCCAGAGGAAAGTCAAAGATCTTGGCTTAATACTGGTTACTGGATCATAACTTATCTAATTAATCATATATGTAGCAAAGTGTTTGCATCTTTGTACTCATTACGTTGCATAAAAAAGTTCTTACCTACGCCGGTTCGACTATGTCTATCTAGGAAGCTGGTACTGTCACACTTTGACTACGGTGATGTAGTGCAAGGCCTATTTTGACCTTACGAATGAGTTAGCCAGACGACTGCAACGTGTCCAAAAACCTCGCATTCGTTTCATTTTTAACCAATCATACTTTAGTCATCTTTCGTTTTACATTAGTAAAACTAGAATGGCTCCGCTTAAATTATGTTTGCCAAAGGTCTCGTATTATACGGGATTTTCCCTATTTTAAGGTGAGAATTGTACACATTTCAACGAACGTTGGGTGTATTTATCAATAAAAGAAACTGTCAATGGCCGGTTGGATGGCGGTGATTACACCTATTATCTTTCCCATACGGAAAGTCGTCTTACTTGTGCTTATTTCGACCCACTATTTACTTCAGAGAATGTTTGGGTATGTCCTACTTCCTTTCAGGAATCCCTTGCGCATCCACAGTATATTTTTGGAATATAGACTTTTTTGGATAGAGCAGGAATAAAGTCTTTGAGGGTACCATTTCGCCTCAGTTCTACTGTTAATAATATTGGAAATACCAAGCTCAAAGTCCATTTTCCCACGCTTTGGGCAGCCTATAACACCAAAATAAAGCATTTGTGCTTGCTTGATGTTCTAATTTTTCTTATTTTCATGTTCGGAATCTCGTGAGGTGGTTTTGTCGATGTTATTTTGCAAACACCCCGTGGAACGATTTAGATATGATATACTAAACAGCAGCAGACACAATCTAAGAATTAAACTGAACGACCGCAGTTCATGGTTCTACTTTTTCCTCCTTACGAGGTTAACAAAGATAGTAATGCAAGAAACCACAAAACTTGTTTTCAGGAAACCGTAATAGCCTGGAACAATTAGCCTTATCTTTATGTTTATTTGAACTGAAGGCGCTTTGTGTGAAACAGCATATATCTAGGTTGTATTACAATTGTGAATTACGTAATAAAACAGGTTAAGAAAATGTTCACATAACAGAAAGCATCTAGGAAGTTTTTCTATTTATTTTTTACTCTTCTGTTTTTTCAGCGGTCGAGAAGTGGTTTCGTTCGTCCTTGTAATTGAAGTGCTCCGAGTTTGATCCAGATTGGACATATTGAATGTAATGGCTCTAAAATATTCTGTCCGTAGAGCATCTTTATCCACTGGAAGATATTAGCAAACCATCACTAGTATGCTTCGTCCAGAGATCTACGGGTGATACAATGTAAGAAGTGCACTTGTATTTACATTCACATTCATAGAAAATAACCTATGGGAAATTTTTCTAAGTTCAAAATTTTGGACAGTTTGGCAACAGCAAACTCATACATGGCTGCACCAATATGTACCAGTGGCGGTGTAAGGCAAACTGGGGCCCGGGCCAAGTGAACTCGATTGAGGCCCTTTCGCGAACACAATCGTGAGCGCAGACTGCTACTATTGGCCGTAATATCCTACTTCCCCGTTATTCCTATCCCCACGGGAAACTGGGAGGCTTGCGGGTACTCACTAGCCAAGATGGAGAACTTGTCGTTCACTCGCTAGAACCTATGCATGATAATGAATATTGAGATTGTAGAGTCATGCTTTTCAACCATCTGATTATAGCCAAGCGCAAAAGTAGAGTCCTGAGACGGCATAGTTATTGTGTTACCGATCACCATTGAGGTGCTCAACTGATTTATCTAAACGAGAGATTATTCACTTGTGTCGACGACTGGCGCACAGTGAGACGAAATCCCCCCCCCCTCCCCAAGAAAAAAACAGTGAAATTCATACCGTCTGAACGCTGAGGAAATGTTGGTTGGAACTTAGACTGCATTAGCGGTTTTTCAGGTGAAGTTAGTGAAGGTGTACTTCACCTTTTATTTTGTTCCTTCATTGACTAAATAAACAAAAAATGTTACTTAAAGAAAATCAAGTAGCGTAACAAAATTCCAGCAGAAACACCAAATAAACTGTTTCTAATTTTGTATGCAGCATAAGTAAATATTCTAGCGCTGGATGGCACCGTATTCTTACGAAGTTGAAAACGTTACTTTTGTATACCTTCAAAAAAGTCTAGCTATAAGTGCTTTCTATGGCGGGGACAATTTTACCGCGGTAAATATCTTTCCGTTGACGGGACGATGAACTTCTGCTTGCCATTACAACCTAGACGCTGCAGGTTATACTGGGACTGGCCAGTGCGAGATAGCGTTGAGGATAGCGGAAGAGAACCTGCAATCTGCTTTCAACGAAGTCACTTCTCTTCCGAGTTTCGGCTGTTCAGTGTGCAAGTAAAGTAAATTTGTCCCCACTATATCGGCACTAGGTGTATCTGTACAATTGCTCGTCTTTTGTTAATGTATGTATAGTGAAGAAAGATATTTGTTTCTTAATTTTGAGGAAGTTTTATTAATGTATTTTTAATGAAATATAAAAGCAAACTAATCAAGTATTATTGTGCATATTTTGTGTTCGAAATTTATTTAAGGTATATTTCCTCATGAGTATTGTCAGAAAACAATCTAAAAATATTTTTCTTTAAGAGAATTACGATTTTGACATGGCCTTTTTATAGACAAATATTATTGAATGAGTATGTATGTCACACCTAGTTCCAAGTGAGTTAATCCAGGTGTATTTGTAAAATATGCTCGGATTGGCATGGAAAATTAAAAAACAAAACAAAAAAACATTAGACTGTAAAACAGGCGCACAATGCTAGATACAACGAATTAATTTGAAGTATTCTACTTCTATTGTTATGTATGAGCTCCTTGACTAAGCTATAGAATCCAGTCTCATTATATGGCTATGTTAATGGTTATTTTTTATAAAATACTAATCTTACTTAAAATGTACTCTGGGTAGAAGTAGAATATTTCAGTTTACGATAACTCGATATATTAGAGATTTCACTGATTTGTAAGGCGTGATGGAATGGATTTTCAGAATTACGAAGATGGTAATGGTTGGAACTAAAGGGTTTTTCATCAAACTTTATCCATATGTATAAATATTAATTGCATTTTTAGTCCGAATATATAGATTTAAAAGATGCCGTCCGCTACGTTCCTTTTTTCCACCTTATTTATACATGCCCAGCCCACGTCGTGTGGTGATCTTCACCACAGATCGTTGATAAGGAACCAGCAAAAGTTCGATAAACCTTTGAACATCCATGCGTTCTGACAGATATTTTCATATTTCCTCCATTAATTCCTGAATATCATCTAGAATTCAGACCTTAGACTGTTCATCTCAATTCCGTCTGAAGTGAGCTCGCTGAGTGATTACACGCTTAATACGTTAATGCTGGACTAACTAATAAACTCGATGGCTTATGGAACTCGCAAGTTCATGGCGCAGTAACAAACGTTCGCCATTGGATTCTATCCTGGGCAATATCAAGCCAGTTTTCATCACGAACACCTACTTCTCGAAGATATCTTCTAATGTTGTCCTCCCAACGACGTCTCGGTCTTCCTAATGGTCTCCTTCCATCCGGTTCCAACCAGTATAGAATATTATCTTCGTTTTTCCCCCATCCGAGCTACATGGCCTGCCCACCTTAGTCGTCGCGATTTCATTATTTTTACAACATCTGGTGAACCGTACAGTCCGTGGAGTTCTTCATTATGCACTCTCCTCCACTCTCCTGTCATCTCGTCCCGTTTCGGCCCGTATATCTTTCTCAAAACCTTATTTTCAAACACTCGTAATTTATGTTCATCTGCTAAAGTCGTACTCCAACTTTCGCAACCGTAAAGTATTACCGGCCGAATAACCGTTCTGTATATTTTTAATTTCAATTTCCTTGGAAGGTACTGTCCCAACATCAAGCTGGTGCGAGAGCGCGAAAACTGGAAAAACATCAGCCAAGATGGCCTATTGGTGGGTTCGAAAGGAGGTGTTTCCAATGGGATAGCAACTAAGGAACGCCAGCTCGGCTCTCGCTTTAGGAGTAATAAAACAATCGCCAAGGGACGCCATTCTTCAGACATATGACGAGCTTAGGTCTTAATGCCAGTATTTTAAATGTAAATTAAACTAAACTTCAAATATTACTCTAAAATTGTGCACAGCATCTGAAAAATCACTGTGTACGTATTGTTCGAATAATATATTTTGAAGCAGAAAATAAGTTGAATTTAGAGGAGCATGAAAACTGAAAATGTCACAAAGAATATTTTTAACAGGCCATCCTCTAATTTCATTCGTATTTTTTCTCTCTATCCATTGCCTCCCTCTAATAGTAATATTCAACTATCAGCACTCAGCATGTATAAAGGTCCTTCAATGCTGGTTGTGTCTTTATGCAAATGATTTTTGGATTGAGAAAGCTATCATTTTTCCGCATCTACAAGGCCTAGAATATAAGCCTAGTTATTCTTTCCACTTGCATTTCCACGGGATATCATTTTCATAACTGATTTTGACTTTGCATGGCATTTAGGCAACTTTCGTTCAGTAGCTACCATCCCAAGTTTGGAGGTACCTACCATCCCTGCATTTTCTTAGTGTGACTTACGAAAAACATCAATCAGGATGGCGGTCGCTGCGAACAATCCCAAGACCTTTCGATTGCTCTATCAACTGAGTTACGGCTGTTCGGTCCCCGTCACTAATGCACTGTACATTCATTTGAATCCGTCTAATATTGGTATTGGAAATGTGTGTATCAAACCACAAATTAATAATACAACGTTAGGTCGGTGAGTAAAGTATTCCGAAAAGGAGGACAAAGTCTCAGTTTAAATCCCTCACATTTAAAAGGTGGAATGTTCGATTTGAAAATTTTAAGTTAGGAAGTTATTTAGTACTCTCTTCTCAGTTAATGTCCTTTATACAAATAAAAATTAATATACTGTATAACTACACTATGCCAGTCTAGTACTTTATTCTCTGTTCTACAAGTGGAAAATTCTACAAAATCATTAGCTTTTCCACTGCCGAATGACTTCTTGTGAATGAAATTTAGCAAAATACTGCTTTTTTTTGTCGTATACTAACATTTCTTGGCCGTGTTGGTTGTTCCAACGCTCAGTCGTCGGCGAAATTTGTCATATCTTCAACTAAATTTACATATGGATAGTGGGTCCCAACATTTAGTAGTTAATTTCTCTACAAATATTCATCAACATTTAATATGATGATAAGCGGCATTACGGGTAAACCAGTCAGTCCAGAAAATTGGGGATGAATAGAGATAATGAGTACATTAATGATTTGGATGTACTTCACTTACGATTTTGACCACGAGCCGCCACTGGACCGTCAGAGGCTTATAGGTGTGCTATCTGCTTCACATTCACGTAGTATACGAAATATAGCATATTTCACCTTGACGAAAGCGCTAAAAACAGCTATTTTACAGTCACAGGAGATCTCTTGATAAGTTCGGCTATCTTGAGGTAAATTAAATGGGTTAATGAGATACAAAAGAAATGCTGTTGATGATATCAAGACTAGCTTGCTTGTTTCTTAAGCAAATGTAATTTCTAAGTTGTATAAAAATAATTATCAACACTATTAATAAAACGTAAGAAACGCACTTTAAAGCACGCAAAAACAAACGTAACCAAAAATGTGGAATTAGTAAACTGCAGTATATGGAATGTGGAATAGATATGTAATAAAGACAGAGAGCCTAGCAATTATCTTTCCAGGAGTCATTCCTAAACGGATCCTTGTAGATGCACCATAAATGTTAGGAAATTGCCACAAACATTTGTTATACATTTCTAATTTTTAAACGCTAGGGAAATTTGCAGGTATGAATACCTCACAAAAAGTTGAAGAAGGTAGAAGTTTACCAATATTTCACTTTTGCAAAATAATATTGGAAAAGATAAAGTTATATGCAACTTTTACTGTTAATTATATTTCTGTCCTTTACTTTCTTACGAAATTCAAATGAATTTCAACACTATTGAAATCGCAAAATCTTACTAATGTGTTCGAATGTGATAAACTTAACAATACCAATATCTCAATTTCAAAAGTTTTGCAGAAGAACCCGTTTGAAAATGGACGTCTGACTTGTACCTTCTGTAATATATTAGGTACGCTGTGCTCGTAGACTAGGAAAATACACCATTTGTACATTTTGTAATAAAATGTCAGACACGTTACGCATTATATTAACGAAAAATCAAAGTCTGGTCTCGCTTGGCTTTCTTTTTATTGTAGTTGGCTAATATCTCGAGGTTCGTTTCACTAAGCCCATAAGTTATAATTTATTCAAACTTATCGAGATACGTCATGGCGTAGGAAAGTAGCACTCCCATCGCCCAGTCAATTTTACTGGCTGCGATCAGCTCTAGCAGCTGCAACCATCGTTGCTGCCTATGGGAATTCCACCAGCAGGAACAGAGTTGCTTCCCTGTTGAGAATGAGTTACTTCTCAGTTGCGTAGGGGTTTGCAGGTCTACGGACCGCAATGTGATGCATATACATCACCTAGCCAGAGCAGTAGACTATCGCTGCTCGTAATGCCGTAGGGAATTGGCTACCCCATCGTCCAACCGGCTTTTGCTGACTGCAATCAGCCAAGAACGGGGTATGGAATTGGCGACCCCATCGTCCAGTCGGCTTTTGTTGGCTTCAATCAGCCCTAGCAGCTAAGTATCAACGCTGCTCGAACGGAGGACCAACAGAGAGGAACTCATTTAATCTTCATCCACACCCGCATCATAATTTCATCTCCTCTTCTGTTGCGACTTAAGATCCCACGCAATGACCAAGGCAATGTTTAGGATGTATTTGCATTGACGATGGCCACTGGGGTCAGGGGAAAGGAGGCGGAACCATTGGATAGTGCCTAGTTCTTAGCGGCAGTTTTTTTTGGATGGTCTAGCTCGTTGAGGCTGCGAAGTGTGCCATTGGGGACTTACCCGGATAGTTGGTCTCGCCAACACTTAGGGAGTGGGTGTCTCAAGTATCCATCAGTCAGAATTGCAAGTGATTTCGACGTCAAGCCATTTGACTTCGCCTCGATTTCCAGCTTGCTAACAAGGATGATGAGGGTAGGACCCGGCAGCCTCTTTGGGTTCTCAGAACGAAGACGGAGAACCTTGGACATTTACGGCTTTATTTCATCATGCCTCCACCACATCCTAAAAGCAAGTCGCCTTCGCGGACAGACAAGCTAGAGAATAATAAGAGACAGAATTGAATTGAATTGAAAATGGCCTTATTAGAGCGGGCGAGGTTCAGCCAAAGGCTGCTCTACCACATAGCCCTTGTCAAGAAGAATACATAATTAGAAATACAACACATCAATATTTGACGAAATACAAGAGAAATAATTCAGTTACAAATAAAGAAAAAATACAGAGAAGAATGAAGAGAAAGTCACTGAAGATAAAAGCGAGAGGGCGCATCTAGTTTGTGAACCAACCAGTGACAAAGTACAGAAAATCGTAGCTGAGGAACAGACAAGTGTCATACCGAATATCAAACGATATCGTGTAATTAAAGTAAAGAACAGAAAATCCAGGTGGTTCTCCTTTTATTACTGAAAAACAACTTGCTCATGTTGCAGGCGAGCTTAAACATTTTAAAAAGTTTCGCAACGGTACCCTATTAGTGGAGACTGCTAATGATAAACAAACAACTACTCTCCTGACACTGAAGTCCCTAGGTCCATTTGAAGTTCAAGTTGAACCACATCGTCAACTGAATTTTAGTCAGGGCGTAATATCTGAAGAGGAGATTAAGAATGAACTCGCCAGCCAAGGTGTAGTCAATGTTAAACGCATTAAAACCAGAAAGAGTGGCGGCTCCAAACCACGGGTTCTCTAATTTTTACGTTTGCCATGCCACAGCTTCCTAAGGACGTAAAGGCAGCTTTTTATTGTTTGCCTGTTCGTCCTTATATACCCAGTCCGCTCCACTGTTTTAAATGTCAGCACTATGGATACACCAGCACGTCATGCAATGTGACCTCTGCTGTATGTGCATTCCGGTACCAACAGTCAGGATGCAGATCCTTGCAGCTCGCTGAAACCTCAGTGCGTTAATTACAAGGGTGAGCATACGGCCTGGTCGCGTGACTGCCCGGTATTTAAGAGGAAAAACGAATTCGAGAGCTGATGATACTCGAGAAAATATCTGCTGGTGATGCAAAACGTCGATTAAAAGTGTCTCAGCGCATACTCCCATCTCGTGCGTTTTCTCAAGTTTTAGCAAGAACGCCAGTTAAAACTGTCTCGGTTGGTACCCAGACAGTTAATGTGTTAACCCAAACACAGTCTGATCTCTAGACAAACACTAGACACACAAACACTCTAGACCTTCCGAAGCCTCCTAGAGGCTCAGTGACTCCTCGTGATGTGCCGAAACAGGTTGTGGGACAACGGACACCTGTGCAGACTGCAGAGTTCTAGAACTCCACGGGTTAAATCTACTTTTAGTCAATTCAAAACTTGCACGAACTTCGCCTCTCGCGACTAGCATTAAGCGTCTGACACATGTTTTGTCTGCCAAAATAGCTGAGGAAGAGTCTCAACATACAATCGATCATCCAAGTTCATCTTTGACCTCAGACATAATTGAGGACATTCTGATGGATAGGGATTGGAATCACGTGAGAAGGAAAGAGAAATCTAAATTTAAACTTAGACAGTGATATTTTTCTTGGTCTTCATCCTATGTTTTACAAAGTGTTTATGATCTCCGTCTATTTGAAATGATTATACCTTTTTAGCTGTTAAGTTTTATGTTGTATTATTGTTTTATCTTGTGAAGACCCATTTACATACAGCCTTCCCGTTTTTAACTTGTTATGCTAAAGACCCTATAGATCTTTAGTTTTCATTACTCGTTATACTTGCCATTTACACCAGTAAGCTGTTTCTGAAGACCTTTTACATCTTCAGCCTTTATAAAATGTTATCCAATTAACAGCTAAGTTTTGACGTGACACAAATAAGGGGATTCCCCCGGGCGTACGCCATAGTGCTGTTACCGTCCATAAAATTCATTTTATCTGATCAAGATACGTACACATATCCATACAAACAAATTTCATGGATGTTCAATACATTCTGAGATCATCTAAGATAAACTTTCGCGACAATTGGAATGCTACAGATAGTATTTACACCTTTAAAAATTGCACTTCATGTACACTTAAAATGGGTCAACATTTGTCACTCGCTATGTCATAATTGCGCACTCATTTTTACATCGAACTTTTTCAATATAGAGGGGAAATATGACAGATTTACCAACCTTGGTTAGACTTCAATCCGCTTTAAAATTCATTACGATCGTTAACGTTAAATTCTTCGATTTGTTAAATTCTTAAGCGCTAACGATTCGTTAAATTCTTAACGAAAGTTGGTGAAACCAAGTACTAGTGTTGTTCGTAGTTTCGGGGGTAAAGCAAAACCCTATCACTGAGATCTCCGCTTGTAATATCTTATCTCAATTGTTTAAACCCGTATATAAAATGCTTTGAAATAGTGATTTGATTGCCTTATTTGCAGATGATACTTGTATCTATGCAAATAGCTGGCAACCTAATCAAGCAGCTAAATACTTACAAAAGCACCTTAAAGCACTTGAAAAATGGTTCTCAAAATGGAAAATCAAGGTAAATGTAAACAAAAGTGAAGCTATTAACTTTACACGCAGAAAACGCAAACCTACAGACATTAACACATTATTTCATAACAACATTCGGTGGAATACTCATGCTAAATACCTAGGAGTAATCCTTGATCCAAAATTAACTTTTGAAAAACACATTAACACACAAATAGGCAAAGCAACAGGTAGACTTGAAGAACTAAAAGGATTACTCACAAGTGATAACTTAAATTTACAGACAAAGGCTACACTATATAAAATGCTAATTCAGCCCATCCTATTATACGCAGCTCCAGCATGGGGGTACTCTGCCAAAACGCACATAAATAAACTACAGAAATTTCAAAATAGGGTCACAAAATTAATAACCAAATGTCCCCGATACATGAGACTCGAACCACTACAAAACAACCTAGGCAACCAAACAATAAACCATTGTATATCTGAATCCACTCAGAAATTCTACT
>JAGDQP010001889.1:9004-56760 GCA_022664845.1 Lepisma saccharinum
GAGTATTGTGGTTTATGGAGATTGTGGTGTATTGTATTTTATGGAAGTTTTGTGGAGTATTGTTTTATGGAGGTTGTGTAGAGTATTGTGGTTTATGGAGGTTGTGTGGAGTATTGTGTTTTATGCAGGTTGTGTAGAATATTGTGGTTTATGGAGATTGTGGTATATTGTATTTTATGGAAGTTCTGTGGAGTATTGTGTTTTATGGAGGTTGTGTAGAGTATTGTGTTTATGGAGGTTATGTAGAGTATTGTGGTTTATGGAGATTGTGGTGTATTGTATTTTATGGAGGTTGTGTGGAGTATTGTGTTTTATGGAAGTTGTGCGGAGTATTGTTTTATGGAGGTTGTGTGGAGTATTGTGGTTTATGGAATGGTGTGAAGTATTGTGCTCTACAGTTGTTGCATTTTATGTATTTTATATGGAATATTCTGTTGTATGGAGAGATTTATTTAATATGGAATGTTTTGTTATATGGAGCGGAAATATGAGCTCTAATCTAAGATAAGGTGATATAAAAACATTGAAAACTTTCGAAATGAGGTTTTAGAGAAGGATAAAAGGAACAACTGAATACAAAATTTACTTAATGATGAGGTGGTTGAAAATAGCTATACTGACGACAGCAGCGAAGAAGAAATGAGACAGGTTAGGGTTGTGTTAACGGGGTAATTGTTTGTTGAAAGATGGAATTGAAGTTGTGATTGAGGGGGAAAGAGGGAAGACGTTTTATTTTAAGTAATATACAATATTAAGAAAAGAAAAGGCAAAAGTAGAGAATGTAATGGACGGTGTAATTTTGAAAAAACGACATTACTAACAACTTGTTTTAGATGTGGATTCAAAATGAAAATCTGTATAAACAGTGATATCGTACTCAGGCGCATATTGTAAATTGACTTCAAATTACTTGCGTGTGATGACCAATGGAGAAGAAACAAGACAAGTGCACGTTGATGACTGTTAATGAATGTTCCACAATGTTTAAGTTTCAGGTGGTCTAGAAAAGGTTTCGTATATATTATTTTGTGACTTGAACAAAAGAGTCTTTTGATGTATATACATGCACCAGTAATCACATGTGAGAACTGACTGCAGAGCTGATGCAAGCTTTCGTGAAACTGTCTTGACTACTGTCATGATTCTCTGCCAGATGTCTTTAGTAGAGGATGAATACTGAAGTTACACCTAATAATGAAAAGATCCTTATATATCACTTTTACAGAATAATTAAATATAAAAATTAAAGTAATCTTATCAAGCAATGCTTTATTGAAGCGATCTGAATAATAAATACCTGCTCTTCGTTTCTCTTTATCCAATAGAGTTTGTTAAAGATATGTAGTTACGATTCGTGTATACGAGAAGATATCCTGAATAAATACTCAGACACCAAAATTTTAAGTATAAATAAACGAAATAATAAAGTATATTTACTTAATGAGCTGTTCTGGTTTCCTTTCGCAATGTATGATGATGATTGGGGTTCCATCTGGAGGCATATCAACAAACTACTAAACTAGTACGATGTATATACTAACGAAAAAAAAAATATTTTTTGTATTTCTTCTTCTTTGAGAGATTTTTATTAATATTCCCACACTACATACATGTTTGCATACGTATATTTAAAAGTAATCCATGTTATATGGTTTACACCTACTAGATATGACCTTAAAAATTAATTTCAATTTACATACCAGAACCACCGGGATATCCTCCTGGTCCTCCTGGACCTCCAGAACCTCCGGGTCCGCTTGGTCCACTTGGTCCTCCTGGGCCACCTGTAAATGATAATGTTCAAGTTGATATTACATCTTCTTGGTCATGAGTTTTAAGTGTTATTCATTATGAAAGTGCTTTTGTAATTTCTTCTAGTTCTGGGATAATCTTAAGTGTTTCTTAATGATGAGTTTCCGATAATTATATGCGAAGAATTCTCTTCGAGACATCAATTTTAAGTTAAGTAATAGTCCCACCTTTCTATTAAAGGAAGCCATTTAAATCATTATATGGAATTAAACTTACATATTGAATACCGTACTTATAGTTTGATTATTTTGAGTGAAGATGGCAGGCAGCCTGTATTCAAATTACAATTAAGTTCTCGTGTGAAGTCGTAATTATCTAGTGAAATTTATGTTTTCATTTAATACTGGGCAGATGAGTAGACAAGGGTATATTTTTCTAAACGTTTGGCTAACTTTCTAAAGCAATGTTTTCTCGATTTCATTTCCGCTCTTGTGAATAAAATAAATGACCTATGCTGAGAAGTTACAGAGCAGCTAATCTCAAAATCAGAATCAAAATTATTTCTACATGGATGAGAACACCCTTTAACACTTTAATCTATAACAATAATAGATATATATTTTGCAACTTTTAATTTTAATTTTATTTCCTCATGTTCCTTCCCTTTAAGAAGTTTCTGTCCGAATTTCTGTCACTCTTCCCTCTTTCAAGGTTTTCTGCAATTATTCTTCTACTTTCTTACACATATGACCTGGCTACTCTGTGACCCAAACACTGTGCTTTAATAAACTTTCATTACCTTGTACTCCCTAATATTTCTTGTATGTATATGTGAGTACGCTAATAATTCTTTCATGGGACCGATATTTGTTAACACATCTGTCTTCATGGTACCTAAAATTTAGTAGGGATGTTTTTCTGGTACCAAGAAGGAATTAAGTAGTATAACATTGCTCTTCAGCCTCTGACCCGGTGGAAAAAGTTTCATCGAAGTCCCTAACTCGTAAATATCTTTATTTTACTGTTTAATTTTGTCATATCTAGTACTGATTATAATAACCTGGCCATTCAAGTTATCAATTCCTTTCCTTTTTCCTGTTACTTTAGGTGAGCATACCTTATCGTCGAAAGTTAGTCCCTTTTCCTTTTTTTTCTGTATTTCTATTTGTATTTCTCTACGTGTGTGCGTTACACGGCTGCCTGTGACTTTCAATATGCTGATAATAGGTGTAGTATTTAATATATGAGTCATCATTGTGGTTTTATATCGTGTGTGAAATCTAATTACAAATATTTGAAACTCATTTGTTGCTTTTTACGTTAGTATTGTAAATTTTATTTAAATTGATTTATAAACGTAAGCAGAGAGGCCCACAAAACACTTCGTAAATATATTCGCATTGTCTTATAACTTTTCATTACGTTCACAAAGTATTAAAGTACAAAGTTACTTCAGTTGTGTCAATTTACCTGGTGATCCTGGCTGGCCTGGTGATCCTGGACTTCCTGGACTACCTGGACCACCTGGTTGACCTGGTAATTAAAAATACATGTAAGGTAATAATTTGCCGCCAAATATATGGTAAATGTATTATTAATTTAGCACTAATGAAATGGACTGTATTTTATTGAGTCATGATTCAATACATTAATTTGTAGAATTTGAACGAGAAAATAGAAAGGACAGAGTACGTGGCGATAACTAACTATTGAAAATAAATACAATTCGTAGTATTTGGACCATAAATAGTATGGTGAAACTACTACGCTTACTATCATTTTCTTTCGCGCCAGTAATTGATAAAGAATTCGTACACAAGATGTAGTGTAAACCGTATAATAATAATAATAAACCCCGAGAAATCTCAGGAAAGGCTTCTGCTTGGTTTGCGCTACGGTGACTCGGTAGTAGAGCGCTCACCTCTAGTGCGTGGGATCGTCGGTTCGATCCTTACTCATGCCATGTGGACTTTGTAGTGGATTTTCTCGGGTCCTTCCGTTTCCTCTCACTTTCTTCATTCCACCAATTCATGCATGAACATCCATTCGACCGGAGCCAAAGTTGCCTAAGGGCCTTAAAATAAAATTCAAATTCAAATTTCCTGCTTGAATTCTCTTGAGTGCAACTGAAAGTTTAGTAACGGATTAAAGTTCTATTCTTATTTACTTACAGAGATCCCAAGATGAAAAATAGTTAACATGGTATCAAAATTAACAAAAAGAAAAATTAGTGGGTGTGGATTGATGGAAGAGTCTAAAAGTAGTGAACAAAACAAAAATAAAATTGAGGTCATTCAGAAATCTAGTCTATGAAACTTATCTAGGAAATAAATACACATAATTTGAACGATAACATAGTGACAGTAGTTTAGATGGAACATGAAGCTAAAAGCGATAATTAATTGTTTTCATAAAATTAAGTAACAAATATGTAATTTAGGTGATAGTTTAATGACAGAACACTCAGCTATCTGGGTTCGATTTCGTGGTAGCGACAATTCTTTTTTTTTTTTTTTTTGTGGATTTTTTTCAAATATGGAATTTATTTAAAGAAAATACTTTTTAGATTTTTCTTACTCAAATTTTTATATGTTTACAATATTTTTTGAAGTCTGAAAACCTACAAGGTCAATATTACCCTATTTCGTTTTACACAGCTTGAACTTTGTTAAGTATGTATAAAAAGTGTGAATGACTCTCAATCTAAGAGATACACCAAATTACAGATAGACACGCACAGTGAGGTGAACAAGTATATATTCACAGACATTCTAAGATATCAATAAAATATGACTGAATTGTCCTTTTATAATTCGTTTCTTTAATAAGATAAGTGAACTAAAACTTATTTTAAGTTGTAGTGGGCGCAGAGCCTAATTTATTTCTTTTATCAGATAACCGTCAATTCTTACTTAAGTAGAAACAGTACTAACACAACTGGATGACATTACATCCGAATCAAATTTGACATTAAAATGCCAAAAAGCAGTGCTATCTAAGACTTTGGTGACAAACATAATTAAAGTACAATTTTAATAAAATAAGCTTTTATATCTTCACTAATCTCTGTGTAGAGTACTGAAAAAAATTTCTGAATGTTGTTTTGCCTGCCATCTATTGACCACATGTTTAATTATGCTGTGAAGTGGTTTATGGAAGTAACTTTTTGTGGTTTTTTTTTCGATGATTAGTCGTCCTTGTGTTGTCCAATGTTCAATTTTATTAGCTAAAAACTTGTTTAATTATGGTTATTATCATTCTGGAAAATTTAATCAAGATTGGATGAATAATTTCGGAGGAAAAGTGTCACAAACGAATACGAAAGTAAAACCTTAAGTAGATCCACTCGTTTCACTCCAATTAGCTGGTGTTTCTAGTAGTGTTTCTGTACCTGTCTGTCTCTCCCCTACCATAGAATTTTGTGTATGTGTTCGTTATACTCTTTCTGAAATACCAAATTAATACAGTATGTATAGAGAGAGGACGTAAGGAATATGAGCAAGGAAAATAAAGTCTTTAAATGGATTACCTGGTGACCCTGGTTGGCCTGGACTACCTGGTTGTCCTGGGCTTCCTGCAATAAGACGTATAAAGAAATCAGAATACTGCTAGATGTTGGTTTACGTAAGATACAAATCTAAATCCATAATTTTTCATATACTACCGAATATATAATAATAATAATAATTCACAGCCATATTCAATTCACTACTGGATGAGGCTTCTCCTGGAGGGAGGAGTTGGTCTACTGCTCCCACGTTGACCAGACGTGTTGGGAGAGGAAAGCCGAAACTCTCAACTGTAAGCAGCTCCCCAATTGCATCACGATGCTAGGTGGACACCGTTCCAAATCCTCTCGCTTTGGAAACAAAAAGATCCCTTAGCAGAGCCGGGAATCGAACCCGGGACCCTACAATCAGCAGTCAATGACGGTAACTACTAGGGTAAAATATAAAATAATAATATAAAAACAGATAAAATGGAATATGGTAAAGATTATTACTTGCGTTCATTTCTGAAGAAATTAACTGCATTAGTATACGCGTATCATACAATTAAAAGTAACGTATATATTTCGAAACTTAGTCCCATTATCGATGATGAAGAGGAGACAACGTTACACGTGGTCGTAGAGACAAGAGAGTAACACTTAGGTCAGACGAAGATCAGGATAGGGAACAGCCAATCCTCATGACCATTCTCCAGCCAATCCCCATTCTCTCTACGAATTTTCTGTTCCTTCCGTTACTGTCGTTTTAGCGAAAGCTTTACAATTTTTATTTCTTTTCTATTTTTATGTGAATTATATGTGCGTCTGCAAGTATGTCCTGTACACAGAACTTAACCCTTACTTCTACATTACTTTACCATTTATACAACTTCCATAAGTAAAGGTATTCTCTTTCGTATTAATCTATTTGATGAGTCAATAAATTGGAAAGCTAAGAACCATATTGGAATCTACACTTACAATATAACATACGAAATACGTACAAACAATCTTCAGACTGAGAATTTCCTGAATTATTTACACAGCAGGAGAAATGAAAAAAAAAAAAAATCTTAAGTAGTTTATTGTGTACACAATTGCAAACAGCAGCAGACTATAAGAGCTGTTGCAGGAACTGAAAAATTCCGTGAGAACCTCGAATAGTAAATATTAATTAATAATATTTACATTATATAAAAGCAGAGCTTTTCGAGAACGAATAGCTCCGAGTATAGCTCAATTAGATTGATGACAAATTAAATATTTTCAGTGTACCACATGCAAATTTTCGTGGTCAGAACAACATTACAAACTTAACCCCAAGATAAGATTTCTTCCTCGCTGGTTCCAAATCGTTTAACGATATGATGATTATTATAAACATGACTAAATGTAAATTTACTTCACGAGGATCAAATTTTAAACTAACCTTCAACTTGCCTTGCTTCTTTTTTTTTTTCACGCTGGCGTATCGCACAACAGTATGTCCATAGTAAACGCTAGTAGTTTCGCCAACTTATGTATTGGCTTCGTCAGGTAAGAAAGGAAAGAAGGGTAAAAGAAATCTGTAAGGATAAATGAAGAAGCCCTCCAACAAGTTGGTCTTTGTTCGTGCTCTATGCTGGTGGAATAAAAGATGGCGGTTCTGAGCGGAACCAAAATAGGAACAATGTTGCCATAGTTTTTTTTTTTGTGAAAAGGAATATTGTTCCTGCAACAAAAGGACTACGTGGAATGTAGTTTTTTTTTTATATTTGAGGGGGTTATGTATTAAATATTGTATAAAATGTAACATGTGGGTAAAAACAAAATGAAATAAAATAAATGTTTTTAGAAAAAGATTGTGTTGTTTTATTGCATTGTATTTATTGTCAAACTACGTTTCATTTTACGTCTTGATCTGAATTTAATGCTGTTTATATATATAAAAGATAAATTTTAGACGAATGAAGGAGAAAAAAGGATTACTTACAGCTTACTAACGCACTAGATCACACATATTCACATGTACACACAAAAAAAGTCACTATATTTCGTGTATTCACACTTTTTCAGGTAGAGAGGAAGGCAGCAAAGTTAAGTGTTCACAAAGAGTCATATTCCTTGACGTGGACATCACCTTAGAAAACAACACTCTGACCACTTCCCTTCACATGAAACCCACCAACCATATGCAGTATTTTCACTACTCCAGTTCCCATCCTTACCACACCAAGAAAGCGATTCCTTTCTCCCTTGCCCTCAGAGGACAACGCCTGAATTCCACCACCTCTGCTGCTGAAACTTACAAGCAACACCTCCAGGAGGCTCTATTCAACCGAGGCTACCCTTCTAACCTTATAACCAAACAGATCCGCCGTGCATCCTCACACACTCAACCCACTCAAAAATCCAACTCACCGGCTCTAATCACCCAGTTCCATCCTAAACTAAACAAGGTCAAACAAATCCTACACTCTAATTTCCACATCCTCCAATCTGACCCAGACACAAGATCAATATTCCCCACCAAACCGGAGCACAGACATGCCAGAGACCCAGATGTGAGGTCTGCTCCATTTTCATCACTTCTCCCACAATCACTATCAATACTGCTAATGGTCGGTACATCCTCAATCCCAAGGGTACATGCCACACCCCTAATGTTATATACATCCTAACCTGCAAGTTCTGTGATGCCTTTTATGGGGGGGAAACAAGTTGCGCTCTTAACATTCGAATTAATAACCTTCGTCACTTCTGTACTATCAACAAACCGGATGCCCCAGTTTCCTTGCACACCGAGTCCCACAATACCAATTTTGATCTATCTTTCCTGGTTGCCATAATCCACATTTTACCCCCTACAACCAGCACCTCAACACGCCGTCTATGGGAGAATGTCTTTATTCACGGTTTGAGCGCGAAAATAAAACCTGGCCTTAACCTTCAATAACTCTAAGCTCCCCTTTTCCTCTGTATTTTCAACACATTTCCATCCACGATCCCACCTTGTACTTACACGCTATACAGTTATTATTATTTCAAGTTCCGGATATCTACGCGCTACAGCAGTCAGTTGTTCTCCAGTTTTGATGTTTTGTCCACTACGTGTCGCCACTGTCTCTTCAAACTTGTACTTTGACATAATTTGACAGTACTTTGACATAATTTAACGTAGTTTGACATAATAAATACAATACAAGAGAACAAGTCAATCCTTCTTAAACATTTATTTTATTTCATTTTTTACCCACATGTTACATTTTATTTCATATTTAATACATAATCCCTCAAACTAACCAAACATTCAGTTTTTCCACCTAGTCCTTTTGCTCCAGTATCTAGTAACAACATTCCATTTCGCAAATGGCATATTGTATATATCTTGTTCCGCTCAGAACCCCCAATTTTTATTCCACTAATATAAAGCACGGACAAAGACCACTTGTTGGACCACTTCATTTATCCCTTAGTTTTTTTTTCTTTTTTTCTTTCTTATCTGATGAAGCTAAAATATAAGTTGGCGAAACTACTAGTGGTCGAAAGTACTACTTTTCGTCATATTGTTGTGATTTTCAGTTTGAGGTGGTGGTGGTGTAAAGTCAAAATTGGGAGGGTGTAAGTGGACTTTTGCAGGGTTTCTATCCATTCTTTTACCGTAAAAAATTAAAGTTGGAGGGTGCTCTCTAGGATTTGGGGGGTGATACCCCTCCTACAGGGTGAGGTCTGGTGGAATCACTGGCTATACCTTTGGACGGCTCTGAATCAGCGAGGATAGAAACTTAAGTTAGAGATACATTTCTCATGTAGTTATGCACGGAATTATTTAAGTAATATAAATATTTAAAAAAAAACTTTTGGAAACGGTGTAAAAAGTTAAGCAAAAGTCAAAATAGAAATCTGAGAATATTTGGATATTTCGATAAAAGTACTTTGGAATATGAACTACGAAGAAAAGTAAAAATCATTATAGAAATCAGAGGGATATTTTTATTCAACTGCGAGTCGTAAGGAAGATAATCAAAATGGCAACAATGTTAATATATACATAAACTACGTACATATCTATTCTATTTTTCCTCCTAATTATAACCGCATTCACACACTAGTCTTAACGGGAACCAGTTATCTTAACCTTTCTAGAAGAAAGTTGTCATCTTGCTAGTCAAGTAACATCCAGTAGACCGTGGGTTCATCTTGAGAATATCGAAGACAAAGAACAATTTTAAGTGCACACACACACACACACACCGAAAATCTTCAGTAGCACGAAAAACTTCATATGTTGATATATGCGAAGAAACGTTGATTCAACCAAATTTGGTTGAATTAAACGTTGACTCAACCAAATTTGGTTGAATTAAACGTTGACAGAGTGGACATTTAACGGTTTCTTCAACCCTGTAGCTGACAATCTTGATGTAGTTCAAGGACATTAAACAGGACTTACTGTAGCTTCTTTTAGACTTGTTCGACAAGGGTGTGTGTACAATTCTGTTTGCTCCTTTGTTTCGACATTCATGCTAAAGCCCACAGCCCACCAGAGTTTGATTTAACACTTAGGCATCAACATCCTTCGAGAAGAAATGACAAAAACTGGTGCTCTGTGAAGGTTAGTAAGTGAAAAAGTGAATGCTCTAAAGCTACGTGCAGCAGTAGCCTAAAATTGATATTTAGGACTAACTGCAGATGGCATGCGGCAAGCACTATCCAAGTCGCTTTAAAAAAACGTAATTTTTTAGACACAAGAATAGCATTAAATAACATAATATAGTTTGATTTAGTAAACTTTGTTGCGAGCGTTGAAAATACAAATAAAGGAAATATATAATAAACTGTGAAGAAAGGAAATTAATTGGTTATTAACATTTAATGAGAAAAATCAAGTGGTAAGGGTTAAGTAACCAGTTGAATTTTTAATTACAATTTTCTTTTAGCTTCAAAATTTTTTACATTAAATTATTTTTTTATCATATTTTCTAAAATTTAAATTTACATGGAATTATACTCTGTTTGACGAGATGAAAAATAACATTTTTCTTAGAAAGGAGATTGTCTTAAACGTATCATTTGTCTTTTTCTCTTCTTCGTATAATGATTTAGTACCACGTTCGTATTTTGAAATATTAGTTTCCAAGCTTTGGGGTTCTCTGGTTGACCTGAAGATATACAATTGTATTAACATATAAAATAATCTTTTTAGTAATGTTGAATGATCTCTCTTTATCTTAAACATATATTTTTACTGTCTGGAAATAATTTAAAGACATTCTCCTCCAAACCTCTTCCTGTGTGACATAAACCAGTGCCTTGTCCTTTGTCAACAATTTTCAAGTCTTGTAACCTATTTTTGTTCTGATTCTCGTCGACTTTCTTCCTCGCCTTCTATCTTAATTAATCTGTATAAGTTACAAACTCATGCTGAAGTTCATATTTTATAGGGTAGATAGACATACAAAGGGTAATTTGGTAACATATAGTTTCGGTGAGGATAAAGCCGTCAACAAATGTACGGGCAATAAATATTGAAGATATTGGAATACATCTGTAGTGCTGAAACTTGATACTAAAGGAATGTCCTTCTTTGTCGTAAATTTTATAATAATCTTTTACCGCCTTTGTACAACATTTATAGAATATTATTCCTAGTCTGTGTTGAAAACAAAACAGAAAACGTTCATTAAAAGAAATTCTCAGTCTTGTGAAAATATCTATCAGACGTGAAACTCAAATACTAGAAGAAATTAGAACAGAGATATTTGTAAAGGTGCTTTCTTAAAAAAAAAAAAAAAAAAAAAAAGATCAAGTGTCTAATATAACGTTATATGCAGATAACACAAACATCTTATTGACAAGGCAAGCCAGGAAATTACCAATCACAAATTAAATAGATATTATTCATCAGTCCAAAATTAGTGAAGGAAAGTTTTCTTTACAGATGCGTAGTTTTAAGGAATCTATTACTGGTAATGTCTGCATTTTGTACTTACAAATTGAATATACCATGGGAAAACATTTTTTTTTTTTTTTTTTCAAATTTATTTATGGTCGTTCGTTCGTTGTGTATCAATATCTCAGAACGATATAGGGTAGGGAAAAGGACGCGGAAGGTAGTCGGTCATGTCCTAAGCTGGAGATACCATTCCTACATACAACCTCAGTCAGGATGATCGACCGCTAGTATCAAATCCAAGACCTTCAGAAAGCGATGCTAACTCTCTACCAATTGAGCTACGGTTTGTATCTTTAAGAGATGAATCAAATAATCAACATATAGTAAAACGAGAGGAAAGTGCACCACAGAACTAAATTTCTTGATAGAGTTTGTCATTCTCACTTTCTGAAACGTGTTTTGGGAACAAACTGTTTACTATTCCCTTTGATAAAACATAACAGGCTTTTACTAAAGGCACTAAGGGACAATTGCTATAAATTTACATAAGACATAAGTTCATTCCATTAAGCCTCTTCTTTCTATTAACAAGAAAAAGGTAGCTTATATGCAAAGTACAAAAGTTTTAGGAACTGTCATTAGATATAATTTAAATTGAAACAATCATTTTGAAACTTTTACCACGAAGTTAAGTAAGGAATGTTATGTCATTAAGAACAAAGTAGATTTGACATCAGTAAAAAAAATACTACATTGAGTAATACTTCACTCACCTCTCTAAGATATGGTATCGTGTTATGAGGAAATAAATCTATACGTAAAACGCAACATTCCACGCAGAAAATTATTTAAAAACCTTAATATTACCCTGAACATATTAATAAGAAAGTATAACATATGTGAACAGGTGCGTATGATAATTTAATTATCAATAAAAGTACTTAAATATGTGGAAGAACGATAGCATTTCGGTACATATGAAGCACAATAGCTTGAAAACTGAAGCAATTTTTGTGTGTAGCAGTATGGGCGGCGTTTAGGGGGGGCGAAGGGGGGCAGTTGCCCCCACTTTTTTCGGACAATCGACTGGTAAAAATAGGGTACAAAAATTTCACATTGAAAAAGCGTACAAGGAAAGAGGAGAATTGTTTCCTCATTTTATTTTTCGATTAATTTGTCACCCACAGACGATAATATGAAAACAATTTCATTTATTAAGACTTTGTGTTAGTAGCGTGCCTTATTTTCTTGATTATTATAAGATGTTACAAATTTAATCTTTTCACGTTTCTTCAGTTGCTAAATTCTTTCAATTGAGAACTATCAGTGAGGAAAAATCTCAGTTAGGATGGCCGTCAGCTCGGAGCGATCCAAGAACCTCCAAAATCAGAAGCCAATGATCTAACTGGTCATTTGTTGTCCGTTGTTTCTTCTGTTCATTGTATTCACTACATCTCTCTATCGTTTATTGTTCTTCAGATACATGACTGAAATTTTTAATACAAATTTCAGGTTTAAAATCGATTAAATACATTAAATTACACGCAAAGAACCGGTATAACTAATTTAACTAACCTAAATAACTGTCCTCAGAAATACTGTGTTTCACAACCCCACAGGTAGAAGTTACAAGGTACTTTATATAAAATAATAAATTCAAGTTTCACTTAATTTTGATCATAGTTCTCAGGACTCACGATTTGATTAAGGAAGATGCAGAATTACTAAAAGTGAAGTTAAATATTACGGGTTTTAATGCAAAAAAAAATAAAATAAATAAATAAATAAAAATAAAAATTAAAATTAAAATTAAAATTAAAATTAAAATAAAAATAAAAATAAAAATAAAAATAATATAACAAATAGTTATTAGAGTGTTTCATTGGTATAATTAAATCAAAGGAAGTGTCATGTCCTGTCCCGTAATGACATTCTAGAAACTTGGCAACCCTACCCACAGGTAGTGACATCAGGCTTTCAAAAAAGTTCATGTAATGTAAAATATGTTTTCAATGGTAAATTACGTTTTTTACGTACAATACAAGAAAATATGTGAAAATGAAGGAATCTATGTAATTGTGTTAATATATTTCCATCTTACAACTCTCGACTTTTACGGACTTTGCAATCTTCTATTCAGCTGTTTTGTGAATCTCCATAACCTTTTGTGAAAGCCTGACGACGCTATCGGCGAGGTTGCGAAAAGCTTAGCATATTTGACTACATTTCCGAGGCTAGTATGTAGAGTTTGATTTATCAAAATCGGTTATCTCGAGAACTATTCGAGACATCGAGAAACATATTTATGATTCGTAATTAGCGGAAAATTTCCAATGGGAATCAACCTTTACTTGCCACCAGGTTTTAATAACAAAAAAAGTAGTTCCATTATTCCTGCGTTCATTTGCAGTAACAAAGTAAAAATTATAATGTATTATAAATATTGTGAAGAATATCCTGCTATTTATGCAATCACGTTTTTGAAAAGTTGTCTTAGACGTCCATCAAACATACTTTATACTGATAAAAATGTTTAATGGCTAAATTGCCCCCCCACTTCTAACTGGTAATCGCCGCCTCTGTGCAAAGGTATCAATAACCGAGCGAAAGAAAAATAACAGTTTATAAGTATTATTTACGTAACATTGTACACACGTAATTCACATATGTTTCGAAGTTTTCTCTTTGAAATTATCTTCAATCAAACAGTACAAGAAGAATCGCAATTTAGTCCACAGTTGGTAGAACAAATAGTTCAAAATGGCGGATCACAATTGAGGAACTAACTTTACATCATTGTTGAGGATTACGATACATCAGAAATTTTTGTGTTGGAAAGTAGTCCGGTTTATTAATCCATTTATGGTTGACATGTTTTACTATTTATTATATTTACTTCTCTAGGGTGAATGCAAATTCGGGTCTTGGAGAAAATCGTGTTATATACCTCGACAAATTCTAAGAAAAAAAAAAATATACTCTTAACAAAATTTTACTCTGACGCAATTAACGAGAAAATATACAAGATGGCAATACTGTAAATTGTATAGTACCTAATGCTCTAGAGACGAAATGTTTTTTTCAAGTGTCTGACAGTAGATCAGAATATAGATTGTCAGTTTCATCATCATAAAGTAGCCAGATTGATTCTGACTTGCAGCAGTAAATTCGCACGAAGATAAGTTTAACGAAGAGAATTGTAGCTAAGGGAAAAAAATAGCAGAAGACTCTCTGAAGGAAGATTCTTTAACAGTTAGCTAAAAAAGCAAGAGAGTACAGAATCAAGATACTAACAGTCACAGTAAAAATAACAACATACACAACAAAATCAAGACGAACCAATTCGATAGTAACCTGATAGTGAAATACGTAAAGGTCGTAAAGGAAAGATATTCAATAACACCAACTACAACAGAATGATTGGAAATGTCGAGACATGGTACAATACTGGAAGACTTTGTAAAAATTTTAATTGTAAGAGTTTCAATTCAAACTTAAGGGTTTTCAGTCATCCCGATATAACAGTGTAGACTGTAGACAAATCTGCCTGCCACCTATGATGCACATAGATACAAGTAGGTACTACATTTCTATATATATATATATAACATCAGAAATAAGAATTTTTCGTGGGTAACTAAAGAAAAGAAATAAAGGAAAATAAACTATATTTCCATCACGATTCTGAGGAAACTTGACATAAAATTATTTAGAGAAAAATAAGAAGGTAAAACAAAAAGAAGCAGAAGGAGTAGTGAAAAGAAAAAAAACAACAAACCGAGAAACATTAATTAGGATGTAGAAAAAAAAGAATGATCTAATCTATTAAATCTAATGGTAGAAGAAATAAACCATAGGGGATTATAAAAAAGAAAACAAGATGTACAAAACTGGGGAAAAGGTATATAGAGGAAAAAAAGCTTAAAGTAAATAATAGAGGAATTAAACCGTTTAGATGCCAGATTTACATAAAATCAAGATTGGAAAGCAGATGAATTTGGGAGAAAGTATAAAGAAATTGTGATGATAAATGAATCCTGAATTCACTATTAACACAGATATAATTGTGTTAAAATTTGAATATTAGACTAACCTGGACTACCTGAGCCTCCTGGTCCACCTGGACTACCTGAGCCTCCTGGTCCACCTGGACCTCCTGGACCCCCAGGACCTTGAGGACCACCAGCACTTCTGCAACCTTGTGGAAATTGCAAGTCCTCCCATTGCACAATCTCTCCGTGATGTTCGTGGTGATTCTCACTTCCTTCCTCGGGTTCCTCGGGCATAGGATGATAAAATATCTCAACAGGTTCGCCGGGCTGAACTGTACGATAGCCCCAACCGTCGGATACGTAGTGCGTGATACGAGTGTTTCCTTCTTGATCAACGTAGCCATAGCAACCATAGACTACACCGTCAGAAGCTTTGTTTTCGTAATGGAACTGTCCTCCTTTTCCAGCTGAGTAGCCAAATTCATATTCACCTGCTGGAAAACAAGAAGATTCTTTAGATCAAACCTAGGAGACATAAATTAATTTCAGTTCTTCTGTAAACGTTTGTTTTTCTAATTGCAGACAATATTTAAATCTTTCCCATTTCTATCTTTAGCTGTACAAAGAAGAAGTAAGACTATCTAAAAACGGCATTGAATTTTCCACAAACAGAAAAAAAAATTGGAAGAATTGACTTCACAAAGCGGGAGTGACAGAATTGATTATACAAAGTAGGAGTGGGAGAATTGATTACACAAAGCGTTTGTGGGAGAATTGGTTACACAAAGATTTAGTGGGAGAATTGGTTACACAAAGCTTTAGTGGGAGAATTGGTTACACAAAACGTTAGTGGGAGAATTGAGTATACAAAGCAGGAGTGAGAGAATTGATTACACAAAACGTTAGTGGGAGAATTGATTACACAAAGCGGGATTGGGAGAATTGATTACACAAAGCGTTAGTGCGAGAATTGATTACACAATACATTAGTGGGAGAATTTATTACACAAAGCGGGAGTGGGAGAATTGATTACACAAAGCGTTAGTGGGAGAATTGGTTACATAAAACGTTAGTGGGAGAATTGATTACACAAAGCGGGAGTGGGAGAATTGATTACACACAGCGGGAGTGGGAGAATTAATTACACAATGCGGGAGTGGAAAAATTAATTACATAAATTGGGAGTGACAGAATTGATTACGAGTTATAAGCACCAGCGTGGATTCCGTGAAAAGTTAACAAAAAATACTAAATAATAATAAAATCATAACTGACGTTTCAAACCTTTCAGTTTACTGAGGATGTTAAGAACATGAGAAGATAATATTAATAAAGGAAAAAGACAAAGATATATTTAGATAATGTAATCATTTTTGTATCTCAAAATTTTAAAGCAGAGTTATCACTTATCAGTATGTTTAAATATAGGCTTTTCAGTTAGTTACTGCGGCGTAGAAGACAGTTGGGGGATGAATTTTGTAATTGTAATCAATAAAGGAAAATTAGAACCAAACTGATGTTTTATTATGATTAAAAATCTTAACGTTCTAACGCACATCAATGTGAATAGAATGGGGTATGAATTTTGTAGTGTAGTAAAAGTAGAAATGAAAACGAATTTTACGTGATTTTGGATTTATAACTGGTATGCATTTTTACACTGTTTTTCTTGCTTCTTTGATGAAAGTAACTGTTCTTTATTAATTTGGGGTCACTGAAACCAGATCTGTTATTAGTTTCTCGATATTAGCTCTGCATTTTAAGTAATGAAGGGGAAAAAAGAAGTCAGTATTACTGTAATATACCATGTACGTACTATACACAGTGAGTACAATACAGAAAGAAACTAAATGCAAAAATATTTCCTTGTAAGTGATTAGTGAAATACATGGGCATGAAATAGATTCAAAATATGTGTTGAAGTAATGTTTGAGATTTTAAATTAGGGTAAATCACTTGAATCCTTCTGGCATCAGCTGTGTTCGTGTTGGCCATACTGTAGTGTTCTAGTTGTTGGACTTGCCTCTCGACTATTCCACTCGCAAAGAAAACAAGGGTATTTGGTGAACCCGGATTTCATACCAAGTAGTATACCCAATACTTTTGAGTCTCCACAAACAGTCCTCATATGTTCACTGTACTTGAATGTTTTGCAACAACCTTTCAAGTTGTCTTAAGTTTCTTCAAAACAACTGAGTAGGCGTTGGTTGGGTATGGAAGGAACGTTACTGCAGTGATACAAAAGGACAGCTTTTAGACTTCGTAACAGAACTGTTTATAAACAATGTCCAGTCTGAAGAAGTCCGAAGAAACCACTTACATCGTAACAATAAACAAGGTTTCCACTGGTAGAAACGTAAGGCAATAATGTTCTTTCCCTATGTCTGTACCAAGCGAAAGTAGTGTTGGGAATAAGTAAATGTTCTTCCTTCTGGCGTGAACCCAACAATTCGGCCCCAATTTTAGGTAGGTCAATGTCCGTACTAGATCATTTAGTTCATTCTGGGTGATCAGTTCAGGTGACTGTGATTCTTCCGCTCAACAGAAATCTTCATCATTATAATATTTGAAACTGGTACATCAGAATCATCAGACTCAGTTTCCAGTGTGTCAGGACAAACAAAGAATTGTTACATCAACACTATGGGGTACTGAAAAAACACTGAATTTATCCTGGGATATATTACAGATGACATTTTTTCCTATTGAGACCACTTACTTTACATAAACAAAAGTGGAGACCGGACTACCCCCCCCCCCCCGAAGATTAGTGGAAAGATTTCCAAGGTATTTCTTATACATAGACAACTTCCAATTCTAACATAGAGGAGAGTAAATAAATTTATGATTTGACTTGGAAACATTGTATAAACGAATTTATCTTTGTAATCTTTTGAAATTGCGTTTAGTTGTCCTGTTTCATATTGATGGGGAGGAGACTGGTTAGTGACGGATCCAGCTAGTGGGCGCCCACACAAGGGAATACAATTTATTTATATAGCATTATTTCAACAATTAATCTAAGAAAAAAAGCATTGATTTGCTTCCCGACAAATCTCTAATTTATCATTAAATATGAATTTGGGGAAACACTGGTGCCATATTCCAGCAATATGACGGGTTATAGATGATAAATTTATACTTGAAAAAAAATCACTTAGCGGTAATATATCGAAAATGTCTCCAGTGTATTCCACTTGGACAAATCATGGTTATTCTTTGGGTAATATTAGAAGCATTTGTTATATCAGACGCATTTATTTTACCATTCTAAGCTTAAACACGCAATTAAAGTTACTTTATAAGTGTATAAGAAAATGTTTTACTAATTACCCACAATTCTATTATGCATTCTCACCTTGCCAGTGATAACCGCGTATAAGCGAGCATTTGCTATAGTAATGCCAAGAAAATATAGAATATAATGGACGTGTACTTACTAGTGTTATAATTCTGTTCCAAGTATTGAGTCTTATCAGGGTCTTCAATATTTACTATCACCTCTTTGTCATTTTCAATTTGTCTTCTACGTTTGATGCTCTTGCAGTCAACTAGAGTTACACAAACATATATAAACACCTGCCAAAAGAAGGGAGAGAGAAAAGAACAGATTGAGAAATTAAGTAAATATTAATTAACAGATTAATACAAAGCAAATTATATGTAAAATACACAGAACGAAGATGAAAATAAACATGAATTTTAGACCAATAGAAAAGTAGCTTTTACAGGTAATAGAAAACTATCAGATAGAAGGAAAACATAATCGCTTATTTTTAATTAAATTTTAATTTAGATATTTGGGCTGTAGAACAACGTTTAAGCCCGTCCTAAATCGAAGGGATGACGTAACTCGGCGAACACTCTTTCAGGGAAATTATGAAGAAGGTAGTGAAGGACCTTCGTCTAAGCAGCCTATTATCTCAGTATTAGCATGGTGGAACTGGAGACCCCCCCCCCCTGGTAAACTTGATTCAATATGCCAGTAGCAGACATCGAACTTGCGTGCCTCTGCAATGCTAATCAGAAATCTGCGACCGTAACAAATGGACCACGGAGTATGAACTTAATTAGAATAACATTAACAGTAATAATCGTTCTAATGGAAAAGAGAGCCATGTTGTATTGATTTTCAGACCAAAAATGGTGTATTTGTTAGACCAAATATGGCTGCCGTTTTTTTAGCTCTCTTCTTGTCTCCGCTAAGCCCTGATTTAAAATTTCAAATGCCAAATGTGATCATTTGATTGGCTAAAAGGGTGACTTGTCCTGATTGGTGGTTTAGAGTTTGAGCGGGCTTTAGCAGAGGTCACGCGAACTTGCGGTTTGGTTCGCCAGTTGCAAGTGCAAATGCGCTTTGGTGAGAGGTGTAACGTCGAAGCTCTTGATAGAGTTTATTTCATAATATTGGTGAAGTTCGTAAAATCAAAGTATTTTCTGAGGTTTCATTCTGGATAAATATTTCCATTAATATAGAGTGGAAAGGTGATATTTATATAGGAAGTGAATCATGTTATAGAGTGATTGAAATTACTTGGTGTATCCGATTAATATAATGGGTTATTTCCCCATTAAGCGTATGCTTATATAGCAAGTATTCTCGGTTCACGAGAGTGATTCAATTAATTATACAAATAAGTAACCTAGTCCTCAAGGCTACGTTCACGTGTGTGTTAATTCACAAAAGTGAAGCTTGTGTAAAATTTCTGGAAGTAGACATTTTGAAGAGAGAGAGAGAGAGAAGTTTCCAGTTAAATCACACGAGTTGCGTTTTCAGTGGTGAAATTAAAAATACGCTAGCATTGGTGGTTGTGGTCGACCTGCAATTCCCATATGTAGAAAAGTAGGATTATGGTGGTGGATTACCTGTAGAATCCTTTTCTTGGTGGTAGGATTCATTGGTGCATGTATTTTGGCTAGCGCTGCTTCATTTCACTTTGTCAGAGGGAAAAGTTTTGTTGATACGTTTGCTTTGTTTGCTAAGGAATTCTACTTCCGGGCAGAAAACTAAAGTAAGACCTGATTTATGCTATAGTAATGTATCTCCTAGCTACCAGTACCATATTCTTAGTTATTCCAAAAATAGAGAGTAGCAAAAAGATCTAATTTTTGTTATAAGAATTTATTTGTTTTTAGTTAAAATATCAACTCAAAATACAAAGATATTTTTGGGTTTTTTGTTTTCTTGCTAAGAAAGTATATAACGAATACAGTGAAGCTAGTTCTTAATATAAGCCTTGTAAGAAGTATTAGAAACCGGTTTTTCCTTACGTTCACAAGTTTCATTATTTGTTCAGTGAAAATTATTCTATCATTTTGTTGTTTGAAAAGATAAAAAGAGAAAAGAATTGAAAATAAAAGTTGTCAAATCCAAATAATAAACTTTTACGCGAATAATAAATTTCTAAAATGAACATAAAGGAAATAGATTGTAATAAAACTAATTAAGATGTATTTCTGAACGAAACATAGAGGAGTCATTAAAATTACATGATTTTCTGTTATTTCTTTCAATGTTTCCCCTCTTGTCTCCCAAATTATCACCATATTTTCGCGTTATATATAAATGAACTTTACTTCGCTGGGGGCGATGCCCTTAGATCCCCGTGGGAGCTGCGCTCCCAACTTGGGTTTTTGGGGCACTTTGCCCCCTTTATCGTAACCAGACTCTCCGGGGTACTGTTCCCCCATGGTGCCGATCTGCCCCATCCACCGAAGGAAGAAGTACGCCACCATAGGGAAGGTTTGCCTCATTTATTGTAACCTATTCGTGATGGTACACCTTCATATCAAATTTTGTTTCTCTATCTTCAGTGGTTTGGAAAATGGTTTTTGGGCGGCCATTTTGGATTAAAGATGGCGATCTTTATTAAACATTTTCTTGTATTGTGATTACTTACTTATGGTGGTGCACCTACATACAAAATTTCGTTTCTTTAGGTCGAACGGTTTTCAAAAGTAGTTTTTGGGCGGCTATTTTGAATGCAAGATGGCGACTTTTTTCAAAATATTGTAATATTTTCTTAAACCACTCGTGATAATACGCCTTTATGCCAAATTTCGTATATCTAGCTCAAACGATGTGGAAAATGGATTTTTCGATCCGCCATTTTGGATCCAAGATGGCTTCTTTGGATACTTTTCGTATTATTTTCGTTACCTACTAATGATGATGTACTCTCATACCAAATTTTATTTCAATAGCCCCAGCGGTTTAGGCTGTGTATTCTATACAACAATGGATCTGGCGTCCATTTTGGATCCAAGATGGCGGCTTGATGCTTCTAGAGTAGCTCCAGTAGTTTGGCCTGGGAATTCTGATCAGTCAGTCAGTGAGTGAGTTAATCCGTCAGTGAGTGAGAATGAATATGTTATGTGGACGAACACGAACTTTTTTGAAAAGATATCCGAAAATATATATATTTTTTAAAAAAAAAAATCGAGTCCATATTTATACATACATAACGCGAAATGTGTGTGACAAAACAATATATGTAAAAGATGAACTCGAACCTTTTTAAAATAATATTTTTTCAATGTCCCCTTATTTCTGACACTCTCCATTGAAAATTCTTACAGAGAAACTAAACAAAATATACTTCTTCATTAAAGGATGCAGAATCAATTTACCAACTGAAAACACGAAAGAGATTGTTGAAGGATTATACTAAAATCATATGCACTTATATTGGCAAGTATTAAGCAGAATGAATAAAACAAAAATGTAAAATCTAAACAACTAGAAATCTCATGAGCATTGTACCGCTCATGCAATTTGTTTGTGCTTTTATCGTTAGATGTCTCTGGTAGTACTGATGTAAATCAAGGATCTTGTATGAAAGCAAAATTTATTAAAAGAGAAAAAAAGATCGAAATTTAGCAATAATAATAATAATAATGTTACGAACAAGAATTTCCAGTACAATTTACTTTAAAGAAGAAAACAAAAATATGATTTTGTGCAAAGGTCCTAAAATTTATTATGAACAGTTTTTGACAATTACGAAATCAATTTAAATGTGCCAGTTTTTCACAATTGTAATTTCGTAGTTAGCTACAAATATTTTGACAGTTTTATTATTAATTACAAAACGTATTACAACGCTCTATTGAAATAATATTATTTTTTTTTAAATTAATATAATTTTTCACTTAGAAAAAGTGAAATAAACCAGAACTAATATATATATTATCTCGGTTTTGGGCTCTTGTGTATTTTATATAAGAAGTTTGGGATTTTTTTTTTTTGTTTAATTATGTAATACATCCAAACTCCAAACGAAAGTTTTTGCAAAAATTAAGGGATCAATCAATATGTGGAATTCAAGAGTAACAAGGCGTACGTGCTCTTATCACTTCTATATATACGTCACATCTTTTAAGCAGAAAACAAAGAGCGAGTTATTCTGAGTGAAAACGCTAACACGATATGTCAATTGGTTATCGGGATTGTAACCCCACAAAAATGAACTTGTGGGGTTTTCCATACAAAACTACAAGGAATCGATTGATTAACTACTTACAGGTTCCAATATAATACATTAAACTTTTGCTCACGATGGCGTGAAGTACCCAGAATATAGGCTATCGATGTTCGTTCGATGCGCTTATAAGCAAAATGTACAGCTTATAAGGTAACATTTAGTGACAATTTGAAGTAGATATGTTAAAGATAAGGTTACCGAGATACGGCGTAGTAAAAATTCGAACCTCCACGGAAACAAGGCATGCGGTACAGTAATAAGATGACGTTTCTGTGAAAGGTGAGCCGATGGTAGTTTCCCACCCACTGTCTTCCATCAGACGGATATGACGATATTAAGGTCCTAATAACGGGACAGCAATTTTTTTTAGTGGATTCCAAATCACTTCTGTTCTTACCAGGTACCGAGTCCAGGATTCGTTAGTTACAAAACGATGAGCGAAACAACTCATCTACCAGGAAATCTTGAAAATAGAGAAGGAAGAAATTCATTCTAGTCTTACTCAAAATGGTTGACTAATAACATTTTCATGGCAAGGAGGTGACAAATTAAATCCTCATCAATCGTCAATCTTGCAAATTCGGTTCACTCAAGGTGAACGGAGGTCATGGTTTTTGTGTTGGCGTGGTATCAATCGGCAAATATTGGAGCTAGACAAGAGCATGAACCCCAGAATATGTACTAAACACTCAAGAGAAACATATTGAGAAGTGCTTAAATTACGGGTTATCGCACACCTAAAAGACGAGTCGAAGCAGAGCAAAGCAAGATATTCAGTACTAAATTCATACCATTATGTATGCTTCGTTCTGCTTCTCTTTGCTTCAGTAGGCGTGTCACGATTTAAATACACGGATTTAGTACATAATCACCCTGCTTCGCTTTATTCTACCCCAATGTGCTTTTTCTGGTATGCTGGTACCTTAAAGGGCTTTTGTTTTTTTATGAGGTCGAAGTTAGTACTGAAGTGTGATTTGGCAATATTCCGAAGTCAGGCAATTCTATGCATTTTGTACGAAATGTTTTTGTTTCTGCTTTAACTACAGTAAATTACATGTGAATCTTTGTCAAGATTTTGGAAAGTTACTATTTACAGCACCCAATAGAATTTTAACCAAACAGCTATTTTGGTTAAGAAACACTAAGAGAGAGAGAGAGAGAGAGAGAGAGAGAGAGAGAGAGAGAAATCCATCTTACTCACGATTTCTTGAGTGATAATATCTAAGACGCTCATAAAAAAGTGCCATTTTTTTCTGGTTTGTATCTGACCTCTGAAAATATCTGATAGCTTCCGCTTTAAAGTGAAAAATAGACTAGTATCGTGATGACTGTAGCCTTCATTGTACCGTAACTTTCTTTCTTACCCAGTACCTGTTCTTTAGCAGTCTCAGTGAATAGAGTCTGGATTAAATTGCTGATTTGTTTGAGCATTGTTGATGTCATATGATAACTAGCTGCTTTCCCGCCCGTTGGTGCGGGATCTAGAGGTTTTTTCGCCCCCTCGCCCTCATGCGGGTTGTCGAATTAAAAAACTAACAAGCAAACCTACTGATAGGGCAGAAAATAATTGTATATTTTTTTATTCCGGCATGATTAGAATGCCTCTACCGGCTGAACGGGTAGAGCCTTGCACCCAGTACCCATTACTGTGTATTTGCCTTCCATTTCTGTCACCAATTTGAGAACATAACGATATTTCCACACTTTTTTTTTTTTTATCACTTTTCACAAACAGAATTTGACTTTAATATCATCGATATCTCGCAAAGTGATTGCACTCGAGTGACCAAAATTTGCATGCACATACTTTTTGACATTCTAATCATGACAGAAGAAAAGAAATATACATTTTTTTTTCTGCCCCATCAGTATGTATGCTTGTAAGATAGTCATTGCTAATGAATTGAGTCATGTCAAATTTGTCCACTTGGAGGTAGTCAACCAGGCAAACTACATTGTGGTGTGGGTTGCTCAGCCTGTAAGGATATATCTGACAATCATGCTCTATTAATTGATTAATTGCATACCATTTTTACATGTCAGACCTTTCCGTGGTGTCTTACCCCGACAGTTTTTTTTTTTTTTTTTCAGATTGTATGTGATATGAGTACCAAGTTTTCTTGAAATTACTCCAGGCATTCCAGAGTTTTGCTGAAACATGCAATATAAAACTTTTCCAGACGAGACACTTCTGGCCAAGCTATTTTGAGACGAGACAGCAGTAATCCCATCTCGTGGGCAACAGTAAGTTGTTTTAGGTGAATTGCAAACAGTGGCATATCAAAAAGTAATGGGACTCCTGTCCCAACATTTTCAACGAGATAGCCTTGTTAACCAAGTAATAATGATTTCCTTTGTTATAATACTGACTTTTCTCGGGGGTGGGAAATCGTCTTCACAATCATTAATAAACTTCCGAATGTCACTTTGTCTTGATAAACGCTCTACAAGATTTTCTTCTTTACTGTATGTTCTTTCAACCTTGTAACGAAAAAAACTGTCCTATACATTCGTAAAAGTTCAGATCAAAACAGGAACAAATAGTTCAATTTCCATGTAACGATGTAAAACAAAAACAAATCTGGCTATAGTAGTTTCAAATCAACTTCTTTTGTATTTTTACAAGTCCACTAACAGGTATAAAACTAAAATACGTTTCCATTTAAGAAACTTGTTCGTTCAGCCCTGATGCAACCTACTTGGGTGATCCTCAGATTAATTATCCTTAATGGCCGGCCATCCTGCATTGTATAAGTTAGTGAAGCTCTTAATGTTCACTTTGCACTTTTTTTTAATCTATCTCCTCCGAAGTTTCTGGATCGATCATCACCAATTTTTGTACAGTGATAGTGGTTGTGGAGGAGAAGGTTTATATAGTAAGACATTAAAAGAAAAAAAAAACAGTTTTCACGATCCAAACTCGGTATTCTGGTAGAGTGGACAATCTTCCATGTTTTAACCGCACCAAAACTTTCATAATATTACCGTTTCCATGGGAACGAAACTCAATTACTAAAACTTACATTTTCGTCTCATGAACGTGTACGCTAATTTGCTTCAAACTTGGCATAATTGTAAGGGACTCAACCTTCAGACTTGAACCACATCAATAATATCAAATTATTTACCGTTTCCATGGTAACAAGACTGAATTATTGAATACACCATTACGTAGGAATCCATGATCAGATTGAAGCCAAACTTTACATAATGATGTATGCATCATGGCGTTTCCTGTGTCAAATTGCATCTACGAGTATCAGCAAGGATAAGGCGTTTAGGGGTCGCGGGCTCCGTGCCACATTGTGTCTATAACCAAAGGTAAGGGGTTTAGGGGAAATAGCAAAAATACGTGACATTACTTAGTTATGGCGGCCATTTTGAGAAATATTTATATTTTAATATCTCGCGTTCTAACTGGTGTTTGCAGATGGAATAAACGATACCTTACTCATTGCACACAAAAGTAGAGAACCCATTCAGAATAGCAAAAATATGTGATGTCACCAAGTACAAGACGCCATCTTGCAAGATAATTAAATCTAAATATCTTGCATTGTAGTAATCGAATCGAGAGGGAATAAAGATAGCATAGCTCAGAATGGCAAGAGGAACTTTATGGATCTATGTTAATAAGGAAAACGTGTGACGTCACATACTTTCTTGGCTGCCATCTTGAAAAATATTTACATTTGAATATTTCGGAATCTAATTGTCACATCAATATGAAATAAACGATGTCTTGCTCATAATTGCATCGGTATAAAGAAACTACAACCAGAATGGAAAAGAATATGACGTCCCACAGTATACTACGCCATCTTGGGAAATAATTATATTTAAATATTTCGCATTCTAATTGGGGTATCGACGTGGAATAAACAATTTGTAGTTAAGGCAGTCAAACCTTACGTGCATCAGGAAACGTAAGGCATCTTGAGAGGTAAAGCACTCCTGTTCCCTGACCCGAAAATATATTTCAACACTTGCAACCTATAAGACTTACTGTTTTTCTTCGCCCAACTTACTATTTACTTAGATGTAATATACTCTAATTAAAATTAGTGTCTACTCAACTTACTTAGCTCAATTTATGTAGATATTGCCAAAGATGAATGCATTCTAGTTTAGATACTGTAATTAACGTAGAGATATTTGGACGACTATTGACTTTTCTGAAACCTTGGATTATGCTAACAGTTAAACAGTATTTTCAACAACTAAATCTTGAATATAACTCAAAAGTAAATTGAACTATTATTACCACCACGTTTCTTCCAGACCCAATCGAGCGACCGTAGCACAGTTGGTAGAGCATTGGTTTAGCTACCGGGAGGTCCTGGTTCTGTACCAGCAGCCTGATTGAGGTTTTTCTATAAGCAAATGCTGAGATGGTACCTTCAACTTAGGTCCAGGTCAACTCCATCGCGCATCCTCTTCCCTACCCTATTCCAATATGAATTATAGATGGCTGGAGGTCATAATTAAATTCAAATTCGGCTTACAGACCCAAAATTAGTGGATATAAATAAATGTAGAAATAGGTATCTCCTTGTTGAAACGGTTCCCTTGGGGATAAGACTAAAATGTTTAAAATTTGCAAAAGAAATTAAAACTTTATCGATTTGTGGAAGATAACTAAATGTTTGCTAGAGATTTGCACAACATGTTTCTGTTGTAAAAAAAAAGATCGTGCAAGTGTTGAAGACGGGTATGAAATTCCATTTCCTGAGTGACATCCCATGCAGTGCAAAATTGCAATCATAATTATTAATAATAACAACTACAATCTCTCAAGGATGGTGAGTTATTGCATAATCTACAACTCGTGAGTAAAAAAAAAAAATGTGCAAAAAAAAATTGTTAAGAAATAGCTCCATACGTTGGAAAGAAACACAAGAGATCCGTTTTCATATAATGTTTTTAAAAAAATAAAACAATTTAAAAAATCCAGTTTACTATTATTAACAGTTTCGTTTCTTAGAATGACAGAATGATGTTTATTTTATTGGTTATATGTGTTTTGTTTTTAAATAAACGACCTTCAAAATCATATAAGTTAACAACGATTGATTGATACACATGCAGCTACTGAAGAGAAGGCTGCTGCCAGTGAAGGACGTAGCGCGAAGATAAAGAAAGGAGATGGATCAGGAAAGTGATGAGCTAAGAGCGGATGCAACGGTTTAAAAGAAAACGATATTCATAATGGAATTATGACAGCTGAGTGAGTGATGAGGAAACATTGCAAGTTCTTAGTCTGATCTTGTTAGGAACTCAAAGCCAATATCTGGGTCCGAATAAGAAAGAAAAAAAATGAGAAATCTTGCTACCTTGTTTAAGGATACTCGCATATTGAGTAGTTCAAAAGGGTCTCCTTTCAGACAGTGTATTTATATATTCTGCCGTCTATTAAAAGATGAAGCCTTGACTCTTCTACTGTCGGCTATTTTTAATCTCATCAAACGAGAAAATTCAAATTACGTTTGTTTGTACCGTGTGTGTACAAATAAATTCTCAGCTCAGAAAGTCAGTCACAAATTAGACAGTACTACTGGAAGTATTTCCACACTCGAACTATTGCCGTCACTTCTAACCGTAAACACGAACGTTGCCGCCTAACATAAACAGTACTGAGCATCAAGGTTTCTATGGTGAGCACAATGTCGTTCGAGAAGCATCACGCCAGGCGCTAAAACATTAGAATAATGATTTCTTCCGTATCGGGTGCAGCGGCACTGCGGCAGTATTGTACAGTACGTGCAAGAACTAATTTCAGTGATTCAGCCATGGTAATTTCAATCTGGAAGGTGAACAGCGTTCTGGACAGCCGAAAAAAGTGGAAGATGAAGGTTTGTATAACAACTGTTGAACATAAACTCATGTTAAATACAACCTGAACTTGCCACAACACTCGGAATAACCCAGCAAACAATATCGAACCGCCTGCAGAATTTACGAGAAATACAGAATTAGGACGGTTGAGTTCCACCCACACCTACTCTTTCCTGACAACAAAGTGAGACGTAGTTGTTTTCCCGCTGTCCCGGTTTAAATGGAAGGACCTTCTGTTCAACATAGTGACTTCCAGTGCTCGATTTGTAGCCGGGGATAGTTGGGATTATCCTCCTCTCAACAAAAATCTTTCTGGTACTTTTTTCAGATATATACCTCTAACCTGGGATATGAACGATCCCAAATTACATATCTTACTAATTGTTCCGCCTCTCTGGAAATTACACAAATCGAACACTGGTGACTGCTGATGAAAAGTGCGTGTTATAGGATAATCTCAAAAGAGGAAACCCATGGGTTAACCCCAGTGAACCAACGACAGAGATGGCGAAACCCAATTTTCATGGACACGAAGTTCTTCTGTGAATCTAATGCAATATGAAGGTGTTATACTATGAACTGCTGCCACCGAGTGAACTGCCCGGAGCCTCAGTCACACAGTGGGACGAAATCGAAAAAGCCGGGACAAGATACCAAAATTCGAATTTAAAATCTGAATTCGAAAACCATCATATGTCATTGCTAAATGTCCAGTAGATATTAAACAACTTCGTTTGTAATCCTGAAACGCATAATGAAAGAGCATGTGCGTTAAAAGTTGCCCAATTTTCGGAATGTGTTTACGTATATTTTCTGTCTGAAGATACCATTGAGGCAAAATATGTTAGGTTTACTAGTTCGGCTACAGTACAATTATAATTGTAATGTAGTTCAGAGCTGTATCCTAACGTTTTTTTGGCGATGATGCGTATAGAATCCACATCTTTCGTGAATTAAGGATAGGGGAAAAGTGAAGGGCTATTACGGTATTACGGTTAACTGTAGTAACGGAGTAGTGAGTGGAATGGGGTGGAGTAGGGACTGGTGTGCAAGAGTGATGGATTAGAAGCATGGGGTGGAGAGGGGTCCCATGCTCTGACTTTCAAGGCGCAAAATATTATAGCATTCCTTCCATGAAATCTTACCTCCAAAAAAGGAATTTAAATCTTCAGAAGAGATGATTGATTAGCCCTGAGCTCTGGTAAACAAATTAGATTTTTTTTTGTACGATTTACTAATGCGTAACGTGACATTTTATTACAAAAAAGTACAAATTATGTATTTTCCAAGTCGCGCACAGCGTACCTGAAATGTTACTACAGAAGGTACAAGTCAGGCGTCCTTCCACGGTTCCTTCTGCAAAATTTTTAAGACTGTTGAGTGGGTTTCATTAGAATTTCGTAAGAAAGTAAAGAACAGAAACATAATTAACATTAAAAATTTTATATACTTTTGTGTTTTTCAACATTATTTTGCAAAAGTGAAATATTGGTACCTTCACCAACTATTTTAAATATATTCATACCTGTACATTTTCCCAAGCTGTTAAAAATAAGAAGGGTATAGCAATTGCTCGTGTCAATTTCATGACATTTATGGTGTATAGACAAGGGCCCGTTTGGAAATACATATCTGGAAAGATAATAACTAGTTTCTCTGTTTTTCACTTATCTTTAGTTTACTAATTCCACATTTTGTTGCGTTTGTTTTCGCATGCTTTGAACTACGTTTCTTGCGTTTTATTATAAGTGTTGATAATTATTTTTATACAATGCTTAGAAATTACATTTGCTTCAAAAACAAGCAAGCTAGTCTTGATATCATCAACATCATTTGTTTTGTACCTGGGGAGATCTCATTAACCCATTTAATTTACCTCACAATAGCCAAATCTTTGAAGAAATCTCCTGTGATACAAGCAAGCCGTTAAATGACTTTTTTTTAGCGCTTTCATCAAGATTAAACATTCTATAAATATACTACGTGAATGTGAAGCAGATAGCACACCTGCACACCTATAAGCCCCTGACCAACATCCAACCAACATTTCCTCAGCGTTCAGACGGTATTAATTTCACCGTGTTTTTTAGGTTTCGTCCCACTGTGCGCCGGTCGCCGACACAAGTGAATAATCACTCGTTAAGATAAATCAGTAGAGCACCTCGATGGTGGTTGGTAACACAATCCGCCGTCCAGTACTCTTACTTGTGCACTTGAATAGTTGAAAAGCATGACTATCCACAATTTCAATATTTATTACCATGCATAGCTTAGGCCTATAGCGAGTGAACAAGAAGTTCTCCGTCTTGGCTAGTAAGTCCCCCGCAAGCCCCCCTTCCTCAGTTTCCTGCGGGGCTCGGAGTAACGGAGAAATAGGATATTATGGCCAATAGTGGCAGTCTGCGCTCACGATTTTGTTCGCGAAAGGGCCTGAATCAAGTTTACTTGCCCCAGGCCCTGGCTTCCCTTACGCCGCCACTGTATGTGATTGTGTTTGTTCAGTACTGTATTACTGTAAAAATGAAGAACAAATATGAAGTACAGTAACTCACCATTAGGGCGTTATTTGTCATCGAAAGAGGTAGGGGAAATAACCAATATACCCGCATCTATCGGATTACTGGACATAATTTCACTGAGTTGCCTCAAAGATAAAACAATTCTATACCGCTGCAAGGGCCCTAAAGGGAGCTAAAGCCCCCAAAATCTATCTTAGCTTCCGTTGTCGCTCCTAGTTTTATGAGTATACATTACTTTATGTCCTAAACTTAAATTAGTCTCCCACTTTATGTATTTTTTAAATTAAATCAGAACTGAAAAGTTGATCCATAAGGATTCTGGATTAGACTGAAAGTGCCTGATCGAGATTAATTGTTTGCTCTGGTGTCTAACTTCAGACATATATCGTCCACTGCGGCATTGTTAAGTCGATCTATATCGTCCAGTGGACAGAACTGATACAGTCCGTGCATTGAGAAAATCAGTTCTACAACTATGGACAAAGGTTCTGACGCATGTCTTTAGACAGGTACGTACTCAGAAGTTGGTTTTAGGGGGTCCGAGGTCTGTCTGTCTGGGTGTGAAATTTACGTTAAATACATATAATTTTACCAAAAATGATACTAATCTCACCAAAATAATCTTAATTTGCGAGGGGGGGGGGTCGGACTCTTAGGCCCCTCTCTGCGTACGTCCCTGTCTTTAGAGAATATTTAGAAAAATAAAGATAATAAATTATATCACTATCACAAATTCTGAGCCGTACAAGAACTAACGAGGCAAAGACAACGTAAAAAGTACTAACATATTCCACTTGCAGCAAATATGTAAAACGGAGAAACAAATGCTCAGCCATTTAATGAAAGAAAAAAACAAACCGCTCCGTTGTACACTGTAGGTAATTATCACTTTTAACCAATGAAGACATGTAAAACAATGCTAACTGTACAATGCGTGAACGACAAACACAGCACGTGACGGGCATCGTTTTTGTTGTTGAGAAAAAAAAATCCAACACACCAAACAGTAAGTAGAAAGAAAAAAAAAGACACTGGCGGTCTGTCTTTCATTACCCATAACAACCTAGGTTAACAACTTACAACATAAGAAACGCGGGGGGAGAGAGGAAGAGGACATATGTTCAAGTATTACGTGAAGCGCGTGATTGCAATACCATGTACGACTTGTGCTGTATCAGGTTTGCGAATTCTTTCAACACATATCGTGAGCAATGTCTTCCCATGGCTTTTACGATTATCGTGTTAAGAATTATAGTGTATTTTTTTTAAGTATTGGAAAGTGTTTTTTTTTGTTTTGTTTTTGTTTTGTTTTTTGCATACATCGTTCTCTTGAGTCTTCTACTTTTTTCCCTTAATGTCTTCTTGGAATTAGTAATTTGTTTAGAGTTCTCTTTTACGTGTAAGAACAGTAATAATAATAATTATAATTACAGACCTTGACTTCATTTTTTCACTTTTTTCTTAAAGAAAGAAACATTTTCATGCATTTTTACAATCGATGAGAAAATATGCAGTGAAGGTTCTCCCAATTACATGCTCGTTTGAGGACAGCATATTAATAATCGAGTTACGGTTTTGTTCTATTTTTAAAATTTTATTTCAATTTCTATTTCAATCTGTGTTTTGGGCTGATCAGAGCCTTTTCGTATCATGACGTTCTTGAGGCAGTAACATTCCCAACTGGGAGTAAGTGGTTAATGAAAAAAAGTCACCAAACCTGACTTTTCTCACCTATGTCCCGTGCAAACTAAATTTTCAAAATGCGTATACAAGGCGTCCGTGAAATAATGGTGCAAACTTTGGGAGGTAAGTATTCACACCACACACACAAAAAAGTTACTTTAAAGAAATTGCAAAATCTGATTAGTTTCGGAAGTATTGACGCTCAAAATTAGGGCGCCATCGCCACAAATGACGTCATATCTCAACAAGTAATAGCGTAGTAAGTGGTGTCGACTTAGCAAATCACACTCGAAGTACACACTTATGTCATTATGTCAAACCATGACGTCACTTGTGACGAGCCGCCTGTATCTCCGAAACTATGCATAATTTTGAATTTCTTCCAAAGAAGCTACTTTCTTGTTTTGATGTAAATAAACATCTCGCAATGTTTGCAACATTATTTTTGGGACACCCTGTATATAACAATAATCTAACCTGACTTAATCTAATGTAGCATAACTTGTAAAATGTTAAAGGAATCAAAAGAGAAGCAATTTATAAGTACAAAGAAAAAAAGAAAAATTGTGTTGTGTAAAAGAACGAAAATAATCGGCGTTGGCTGGGAATCGAACCAAGAACTTTTGTGTAGCAATCCAACACACCAACCGCTTTGGAACTTGTAACAATCTTAGCTGGAATTGCAGTGAATGTGAAAAGATTGGCAATAATACTGCACCGAGTACGCTCTTTCGTACAACCATATGATTCTTCTATATACATTATTTTCAATCGGGGATTCTGCCAAACCACCAAAATTCTCGATAACTTCCCCCCCCCTTAACTTTAAAATTTGTGCTGTTAAAAATCTACAGAAACCCTGCAAAACTCTATTTAAATCATGCTAACACCCCATATTAATTTTGTCTTTACACCCCGAAAACTGAAAATCGTTTCAAAATCCCTGTTCCATAGACTCCAAAAATTTTTGGAACTGTTTTCTAATTTCACTTTGTTCGTCCGTCTGTAAAGGATGATAGCACCTTAACAAAAGAAAGTAACGGAAAAACAGTTTTAATATTTGAGATCAGCGACTTCTATTTATTCGACAGTTTCAAAAAAATTAAGACAACAACTTTCTTTTATAACATTTATGCACTGTATGCACTCAGGCTATAAAGTAGAGTTGCGACTGAACGAAAGCTGAAAGAGAGAAACTGACTTCAGATTTGAGTTCACCGATCAAGATTATCAGATGACAACATAATCTCTCCATATCTACTGTGCATTAATATTATATGCACTTGTATTAAATTAGGCTTGTATCAATCGATTTTTCACTATTTCTTTATCGGATTTTCATTATTTATTCGCATACACTTCCGATACTCACACAAATGTGAATATCAACGCTTAAAGATTTCTTTATGGTATCTTACTACTAAATTCCCTTCAGTTATTATAAATAGGGGATTACCCGTCTATTGGTGCGGGGAAAGTGACATATGTTGGCAACACTGACATTAGGGAATGTTTTCAAAACGGGTTAGCTATACTGTCCCAGTACGTAAATGCCAAATTTATTGTGTATCTGGCTTACGGTATTGAAAAAAATTGGCAACACTGACAATCATCGAGGGAAGGTCTCTGAAATGTAAATGAAATAGAGTTTCGGCCGAAGCCAAACTCTAACGAAACGCTTGGACTATATCGTGACATCAGGTCAAAGACCTCCAAAGTCAGGTCTCGTTATCGTTAATGGATAAAAACTGTAAATTTATGACTTTTTAAAATAATTTAAACTAAGATTATGACACATGAACCACATGCAAGTCTTATATGTTTTGTCCTATTCATCATCATCGTCATTACTGTTCTGGCGACAGATCCTTCCACGCCTGTTAAACCTTCTCCAGTGATCCCGATTTTGCGTTTTTCATTTAGTCTTAGCGAGTTATCTTTCTTAATACTATCAAGAAATTAAACCCTTCTTCCTCTACCTCTTTTACTAAATCTTCAATTGCATCTTTCAGTTGACAAAATCTGCGAAGACAATGCCCTAAAGAGTTTATTTTTCTTTTCTTTAGTATTTTTCACCTCTCTCCTACACGCATAGCGAGTAAGCTTATGACAAGCTTGATTTTCAGCTTGATATTCGCTTGTATTGTGACGATTGACGTAATAAGCTTGATTCAAGTCTGAAATTGACTGTACTAAAGTTGACTTGACATTGTAAGTTTGATTCAAGCTTAACGTGCACCATTGTGTTAATATATTGGGTTGCTAGTACCATAGCAAACCCTTTTCAGGCTTAAAACAAGCTTTCAGCAAGCTTGTTAGGTGTCAACTGCTAAGTATAAGTCAAGCTTTATTTAAGCTTCCACATTTACTATGACAAGCTTGATGTAAGCTTTTACATTTGACATGGTAAGCTTGCAACAAGCTTGAATTAAGCTTACTCTGTTATCAGGGCACTCTCTTCAGCACTTTCTCGCTACGTATTATCAGTGTGAACCAGGTTTTTTCCTTTCTTCTCCATGTACACATTTCGAAAACTTCCAATTCTCTTTCTTCTTCATTATTATTATTTGCAAATTCCACGTTTGGTCTTCATATATCATTCCAATCCACACAAAACATTAAATCAGTCTTGTTTAATATCAGTGCATCAAAGATTTTTATTCTTATTGCATTCTTCCTTTGCACATATTGATCTCATCTTTATTTCCTTCCAATACTCACTTCTTCACTTACTATACAGTTCTCAGATACTTGTTCTACTTTTTCTCTTGCAATTTAAATGCTGGATGTTTCTCCACTTCATTTAATTAATATTTTCATCAACAGTTGAGAAAGAGATACCAACAAGTCTCCAATCGCTCTGTAAATTATATGTTAAAAACGCAAGATAATGACAAAAATACAATAACAATAATAATCTCTTTGATACACTAGACCTATACTAATTTAAAAATGTTATAATAATCTTCTGTTGGTGAAATATTAAATGGAGGAGCTGTACCAGCACATGAAAACCCTGAAGCAATGTGTTGTTCATTAAGTTCGTCTAGACATTTTTTTTTTTTTTACTTTCTTTTCATTCATCCTGTTTCACTCTTCGTTTTTTTTTGTTTTCCTTTCTTAAGTGAAGAATTCCGTTAGCCCATTTTCGTATCTCGTGACTCCAGTCCAACAACACTGACCGCCGGCATTACAGGCTTCTTGAGACCCTACATTACAACCGCAAGTAAACTCTAATGCTTTTCATCTCCACTCTCCTTCGCACTTCACATTGTATCATTAACTGTTGTAAACACGTTGTTTTTTTTCTTCTTACATATTGACCTTCATTTGTGTTTTTTCGGCTTAGATGTCAAGGTCGTCCCATTCAGAATGAATGAGTAAAAAAGACTGTATATTTCTCAAAAAGAAAAAAAAAATGCATTAACTCACTGAGAAATCAACATGCATTGGAAATTAGCAAACAATTTAAAAGTATTTGTGTGAGTGGATGGCTATGTAATTACGTAAACAAATTAAGTAATATTCTAAGAACAATTACTGATGATACTTCCGCATTCCTTTTTTTTTTTTTTTGCTCTTAAATACCGGGTGTTGCAGAAGTATCGCGCATTAAAATTATAATCTCTTCATGTTTTTCACATGTTAGTTTGGTGTTTATTTTGTATTTGAAGCTAAGGACTACGTATTTTCTGCATACTTCTGTATTTTTGTCCTAAATGTACATTCACACACAGTATAGGTATATTCCCAATGTAGTACAGGAATATTCCTTGAGGTATTTGGAATATTCCACGCAGCGATGTATGTACGTGGTGGGTTCGGTGGATCCGGGCTCCTACAAAGTTCAGAATTTTAGGCAGAATTAATATAACCTTAGGCGTAATTATGTAATAAACATTTCGTGCCCAGACACACCTTGGACCTGACTGGGGGTCTGTAAATCCCTCCCAAAACCAACTTTTGGGTACGTGCTTGATTCCAGGTACTTCTTGGCCTAAACATGTTAATATTCGTCTTGGAATAATTTTATTTTACACATTATGCTATACTGTTCAATTATTTATACATCCTTTTATAGTAAAAATACAAATAATAATAATAATAAATGCGAAGTCCAAATTTTATTGATTATTTGGTGACTTTCGTTCCTAAATAACTATTTATATAAAATAAGTTTAAGTGATCTTTCGAATGGTGGTCATAACCGTGAGAAATTTATATTTTGTCAAACTGTGTGCTTGTTATATAAAACCAAGAGAGTTGGTTATGTTTCTCAGTTCTCTGAGAAATTCTCTCTATTCTTGTTTGAAATTCACGATACAGCTAAGGGAAATAACACAGCATGAATTCTAAATTGACGGCCAATAATAATTTGCAACACGAAGGAATGTATTTTTGTACTAAGCTGAACAATGTGTGATAATACGTCAAATAGTTTCCTTTCATATGTCAGGTAGAAAGAAGTGTACTACACGAGTTCAACATGTTACAACAGTCGTAAATGTTGTATGTGGTCAGCATTCATACAGCGTATGTGTTTGTGTGTGTTTGTATTTGTGTGAGAGTGTGTGATTGTTTTGCTTACATTGAAAAATCAAACTCCTGGCACAAAAATAACACAAAATTTTTACCAAAAATGAACTTTATATGAACGCATGAGAACTTTACGTGAACCTACTAAAAAACTGTTAGTTTTTTGTGTGTTCAATGTGTTTTTTAATTGGTGAAAATTTTGCACACTTTAAGTTCATATTGACTGTAGTTCACATTATCTAGAGTTCGTTTTCAGATCATTTTTAGTACATTTGTCCCTATTAAGTGAACCTTTTGTGCATGAATTAGGTATCAGAACACCAAAAGTTCAGGTGTTGTGCACTAAAATGTGGCGTACTTCATATTAATTTCACGAAAAATCCATAAAACCGGAACATATAACTGCTAAAACTGGAACATATTGTGAGCTTTTTTCGAGACATATTGTAGACTGATTTTCAGTGCATACTGAAGTTCAAAGTGTCAATGTTGGAACGTCCTCTCAAAGTTTTGTAAACTAATGTACACTAAGAAATAACTCTTATTCTGCCGTACCAGACGTAAAGAATAGAAATATACTGAAAACCTTAAAGCCCAAGAGACGAGACATTACGCGTGACTTGTCTCGTCTCGTCTCGCATACATTTAACGATGATGATGATGAACGTTCTGCCCCAAACCAAGTTTCTGACCAAATAGTCTTGGGATAGGTGAATTTGTGATGGATTTCCCATGGCCTTCCTTCGAAATGAGGTTATGTTTACCTTCTAAGATCCAGATTTAACAAGGCCCCGGTGGCTAAATGATATAGCGCTCATCTCTGGTGCTAGCGGTCGTCGGTTCTGCTCCTGCCATGTGGGCTTCATGGTGGACAAACCGTGTGCGTGACTTTTCTTTCGTTTCCTCCCACTTTCTTCATTCCATCAATTCATCCCCTCATCATCCATCTGGCCTGAGTCAAAGTTATCTAAAGACCTTAAAAATTATATTTAAAATTCAAAATTCCAGATTTCACACCCTCTTTTTAAAGTTTGTCTTTTATACAACAGATATGTTCTATGTTCATTCAATGGATTATTTGTAGGTTTGGCTTATCCGAATGTCGCTAAACTCAGCACATAGACGGGACCTACAATTTCAAGTGGATTCCGAACCTTCTATATATCCCCCCGTATATATCCCTTGAATACAAAAGGAACAAGCATAATCACTGATACTGCTCAGATATTTATTTACTATAATATTCAGGTCCAAGTCATCCGTCAATTCTAACTGGCAAATATCGGAATGGTTCAAAGAATAAATGTTGCTTCCTTTAGATTTATTAAAATACGTTCTTTTCGAGATAATAATATCTGACTTATTGGGAATAAATATAATTACAACTCATTGTAATCCTAGTCATTTCCAAAATTATGTACAGTGCAGAAGTTTTATTTTTTTTCTAATTTGTACAAGAAATAGTCAAAACAAATTTCTGCTTGACCCAAAATCATTTGCCCTGTGGCCAGTAATTGTACATTGCGTCATACGACTATCGTTGTCATAGAAACAGGGCTCTATTTGAAACAAGAGTTGCTTCTTAACATATACTTTCACGTCTTCACATGAACCTAGGAAAATTACATGATTCATGGGTAACGTTCTCTTTTCAAGTGGCTTAATCATCAGAGGCAGTCAGTAGTAGTATATCATTCAACAACAATGATTTTCAGAAATTACTGTTCCGAAACAGATGTTGAATTCACTACAGGACGGGTGATGATATTAATAAACTACTAGATCTCGAGGTGATTTGGGATAATGTTAAAAATAAAAACATTCAGGGATACAAGAATGTGACACAGTTACAAAGGGGATTTCCAAATGAGACTAAATCCCCTCACCTTCACCCCCGCTGCGTCTAAGTCTTCCGAGCTCTACTATAGCGCCATCTATGTAGATCACCCAGCAGATACTGGCCGAACAACTTTCATTTCTTTGAACTGCAGTCTTGTCGATTGAGCAATAAGTCAAACAGCCGACACTGGGATCATCTTCTAATCATGTCTTCAGGCTTTGAAAGGATAAATATACTTGGGAGCATCTTTTTGCGTTCGTTATTCAAGTAATCGTGATTAGTGTTACTAGCCAGGTAGCGGTTTCGTTCCTTTAACATTGCATGTGGAAAATGTGTAATTTTGTTTTGATTACGTCATTCACGAAGAAACAACCGTTTTTCTTCCTTTTTGTGAGATGATGGAAAAACATGCAGCAAAACTCACTTCTTTTGGAGATGAACTACTGAACAAGTTCTCAAGTAGCATTCGTTGATCTTTTTAGTCAGTTTTGCAGTGTTGCAAACTAAGTTTATTTATCTCTAATATACTTAAATTGTTTGATTGCATATCGAAAGGAACTAGGAAATTAAGGTCAATACCGAATATGAGATCAGTAGCCCTGCGATAGTAGTAGTAAAAGACTGTATAAAGATAGTTAACTTCTTACATATTTTAAGTGGCCATTTTGTGACCCTCAAATGATGAAAATTTCAATACTCATGTGTACTTAAAATGTTCAGCACAGTGGGTATTACAAGTAAGAATGTGAAGATAAGCAGCTCCTAAGAAAGAACGAAAAGGTTGGCGGGATCGAGAATAGAACCCGGGTCTTCTGGTGCTATTATTATTAGTAGTAATAGTTATGAAAATACGGAAATAAAATTGAAAAAAAAATAGTTTTAAGTTACGAAGTTGATGTGACAATGTTATGTTAATTGTGTTACAAAGTTAGCTTAATCATATTCTTTTATAATAATAAAAAAACGGGGAAGTTTTCGGAGGCTCAGGGCCCTCTGGTATACACAAACTGTTATTCCATTGTGTTGAACCTAGCTAAAATGTGCACTTTTTTATGGTCCATTTTTTTAAATATACTCTTACTAAATGAGAAATATTAGGGTAAATAAATAATGTATTTTGTCTCTAACCTGTGGAACTTAATCCAGAACTTTAAGCCTATGATTCACGATGGTATAGTATGTACAGACGTGTACAGAAAAAATTGACCACCATATATGATTTACAAGACCGAACCTACTGTGATTCAAAGAGTGGAAAGTCTTCCGTAGCTTTATTTGATAATTTTTATTTTAATCTGTAGTGATGTTTGTTCCTGTTAGTAATTTTTCTTCTTAGTAAAGTTTCAGATGATTCAGAAGGTGGTCCATAATTTTTGTCCTCAGTTGTATATGTTTGTAATCGACTTATTCTGCATCAGTTGTAAACCTGTTAAACATGAGTTTCACATTTTCTTTTCTCAATTGAGATAGTGTTTCGGTGAGTTTTTATGTATAGTCTATAATTTCCTTGTATGTGTTTAGGTAACAAATATCTTTTTAAACAAATTGAGAATTTAGCTACACTTCTAAAAAGACGAAATTTTGTCTGTACTTTGGTAAGGAATCCTCAATCGAATTAGCTACACTGGAATACAGGAAGCAAACGAAAGACATATCAAAAAATATGAATTAAAAAGACAAATTATAATGTGCAAATCTAAAACATGATTTAGACAATTTTATGCTTCTTAAAGACTTGTTATGAGGTAATTATGAAAAGATAATAAGCAATTCAAAAGAATAATTAGACTGCATCAATTAACCTACGCCCTTTTTCATCCTCCCCTTTCTCCCCATCCCACTCTGTTGTCTTGTCTTCCCTTCCCATAAACTTTGCCTCTTTTGACGACTGACTTTCACCAGAGTCATCATTAACGATTCCTTCCCAACTTTGTGGCATTGAAAACCAGACAAACTAATAATATGAGTTTTTGTCCTTTTGCGTATTTCCTTATTAACACATCTTACCAAGTTCACTTGTTTTTATGATTCCTTGTTTTAATTTTTCACGAAATACATTTAATACCACTTGTTTTTCGCATTTTTCACGCCAAGTTTTGTGATATGTCTCCTTCAAACATGAAAGCATAATTAGTCATGATGCAAAGTACAAGATCATATTTATTTGCCTTCTTTCCTTCTCTTTTTTTTGCGGATACGTCTGTGCATTTTCAAAATTTTTCATTTATTTAAAAAAAATATATATAATTAGTGTTATTTGTTTACAATTCTTTTGCAGTTTGGTCTTCATTTGTTTTTACAATTACATTTAAGTTGCTTGATTAAAGTAATGAGTCCATTTTTTTACAATTCTACTTCTTGTTTTAACTGAAGAAAACTTTTATTTCCTTCATTAATATTAAGAATGTTCTTGTTTTGTTACAGAAGTTTCATCTTACAAAACCTGATGTTATGAACGACGAAAACAAAATCGTTTTATAATTAACGCATCGATACAGAGCAACATCAAGCGCTCGTCAATGTGACGAAGGGGCTTATCTAATATATCCTAATACTGTAGGAGAGCTCATTAAAATTTTTCGTTTTGGTGGAAAGTATGCGACACCACATTCCATAGGATATTCCAAGGATATCACATTTATACTTCCAATATGTGCAGAATATAACATAATATTTCGGAACAAACAAACATAATCCTAGCATTTGCTTCTTAACAGATTATAAGAATATCATAAGTTTAAAGATCAGGAATATTCCCGGAATATTCTTGGAATGTCTTACAAGAATAAACGTAGGCCTATTAGATATATTCGTAGAATATCCATGGGATATCCCAAGGTATGTTCTCAACATATGCGCTCATCGCGGACATTCCAATACTTGTATAATGTTCTACGCATAGACGAAGAAAATCCGAGATATCCTGAAGATATCCTATGGATATTCTCGTATCCTCACGGAGAATATGCGTAGAATATACTTGTGCTGTATAGGTTGTATTCCAGTGTTGTTTGCTGCAATGGTAGGATATTGAGATAGTCTTCTAGTCTTATTATAGGAATACAAGTTGATTACATAAGGATGGAATTGTCTAAAAACTTCGATAGAGCATGGACAAAATTTCATTAAATCTTCTCCTACGTTGGGAAATCATTTTAGAAATGGAGTTTTGGGACGCGAGTGGTGGCGTTTGAAAGGTCTGGGTCCCCTGAGCACATCGGTGATATCAGAAATCGGGCCCGGAGGCCCCAGAAATTGTGTCCCGAAATTTTGGGTTCGGAACCCTTTTATTTATTTACCTATTAAACATGAGTTGTTGGACACGGGTGGAGTTGTTGGACGCGGGTGGTGTCGTTGGAAAGGTCCAAATCCCCTGAGCTCAGCGGTGATGTCCCCGAAGTTTTGGGATGTGTCACAAGCCTTTGCTGTGGCTTGAACTCAATACCTGATTGCGCGAGATAAAACCATCAATTCAGCTATATAAAAAAGAGACCAGCGATTCGAAAGATATAAAATCCATCAAATGTGTAAAAAATAAAATAATTGCTGAGCAAAGCAATACATTTTAATTAAAAACTAAAACCGTGTAACAGTTTCACCAACTAATTAACTACTTGCCTTCATCAGAGCCCAAAACTTCCGGATCCTCGGGATCTGGGGCCTCGGGACCCGGACCTGATTTCTGACATCACCAGTTCACTCACGGGACCCGGGTCTTTCCAACACCACCACCCGCGTCCAACAACTCCATGTCTCAAACTGTTTTCTTACCATAGGAGAATCGGCTCCATGCTCTTTGTGTAATTTATCCTGATATACTATGTAATCCCGGGAAGCAGTGCGGTTTGGTAGATTGCGGAATAGTTAGGCGTTAGGAGCAATTGTCGAACAACTCCAATAGACGATTAGAAGGGACTCGAGCCCAAAACTTCTGGACCCCAAGCCCGATTTCTGGCATCACTGCTGTGGTCAGCGGACCCGGACCTTTCCAACGCCACCACACACATCAACTCCATGTTTAATAAGCAAATAAAAGGGACTCGAGTGCAAAACTTTGGGGCCCTATTTCTGGTGTCTCGAGCCCTATTTATGACATCACCGCTGTGCTCAGGGGCTCCGACCTTTCCAACGCCACCACCCACAACCACCAACTACATGTCTAACACACGCCTTGATTTTACATCAACAACGGAACCACAATTAGAAAATTTGTCAAGGTTTATATTATCTAAAACAATGTCTAACAAAAACCGAGTAAAAAAATGTGCACAATTTGGATTCCATGAGGAGAAGTTGTAATTTCTAGGTTTCAGGTTTATTTTCAATTTTAACAAAGAAGGTGTATATTGGATTCCCAAAACTGTAATTATTTCCCGTTGATTTTGTTTACAGAATATGGCATTTTGGTAAGTTCACGGAGGCAAAAAGATATGGAATATCGTAAGTTCACACATAACGTGCGCTCAAGATAGATGAAAAAAAGAGAATTTCAATGTGTCGATATGAATGAACGAGAGACAGAATTGTAGAAGCGGATTGGAGATGTGAGGGGAAATCGACAGAGACCTGGAGACAGGGAACTTATCTTGTGCCATATATCCTGAGGTGTCTGCAATTTGCTTTACCACACTGCTTGCTGGGTTGCATATGATGAAGGATGTTTTTTAAACTATCGGGTTTAAAAGAAAGTGAAAAAAGTTTGGAAAACAACCAACGGCATTGTATCTAATTATCAACAGAATCTCAATTAGTATAGATAACCATCTCCCAACGCTGTAGGAGTTGTATCTCTAGGGGCCATGGATCGAAGAAGTTACCAAACCACCTCTTTACATCGTTGGTATTATGAATGAACTTGGAGAGAGAAGGAAATGAATCGGAATCGGAGTCCAAATCAGACATTCGTTTACCAGATGGAGTTCCGTTCAATTTAGTGTTACGTGGTCAACACAACGCGTCTCATTGCCGCTTTTTCAGGTTTTCGTGACCTGAGTCCGCTACTTCTTTCTTTAAGTAGCTCCCACCCTCACGATGGTGGGTCAACACGGAAAGTCTATGAGTTCTCACCAGGAACCAAAGCCGGGTCCGCTGGCAATACAAGGTGGAAGCGTTAATCATTCAACTAAGAGGATCTTACTTACTGGTGCTAATAATAATAACATTCAAAAGCAACATCAAAATAAATTAAGGGAACAATGCGGATGTTCTCACATCTGTACACATTAATAATAGTAGGAGTGAGTAAGACATGCCCTGCAGTACATTGCATTTTAAAATTACAAGCTCTTAACATGCAAACCTAAACCATGAAGACAGCACTAACTACATCTCAATGATATGTTTCTTAATATATTTTTCTACCATGCAGTGTGTACGAATTAATCATTACTACTGACAAAATCACTTTAAAAATGAATATAATGTAAAATTATAATTATCATTTTCTGAAATATTCGAAGGTCGTTGAATAATAAAGCTGAACGAATTATAAAACAAATGAAGAAACGTATGAAATATGTCGTGTAAATATTTATTATGTTCCGAGATGAATAATGAAGAAATGACCAGGAGGAAGACGTTTCTCATATATCACTTGCAAATGACAGTGCCAGAAGCGTTTGCATTAACTATGCAAAAGAATGTTTTGTCTTTCTTCAGACTTCAATAATTTGCTAATCCTTTAATGAAGGTTAAGTTCAAAGTAATATTGTGAGAGGCTATGAGGTTTGGTTGTTTAAAAATTCTTTTATGATTGTTTCCTGTATAATTTACAGCACATCAATGAGAAAAGACAATCAATTTTAACTTACATCTATGAGCCAGACAGGCAGCGATAGCTTAAGTGCGTCACAAGTCTGACTGACGACATCTCTCGGCAAGCACTTTTCAGGGAGTAGGACAGTCAGAATCTTTATCTAGGCACTTCACCAGGCTTTCGACTGGTGAAGTTCTGGAAAAGCTCGGTTAGTAGAGCCCGCAGCATGACTTAAACTTGCGTGTGTTCCTAATTGCAATTCAAAGTCCTCGACCGTTAATTACTAGACAATGTTAGGTTCGTGAAATTCATCCGGTACATATGTCATACAAAATTTTCCTTTCTTACTTCTCAAACTAAAAATTTTCTTTTAAACAGAAACTAGGGATTTTTTTATTTCTACATTTTGGACCCACTTGGAACAATTCTAGTTAATTAGTTTCGAAGAGTTTTCGGTTTCAATTTCTCCTTTCTTTTTCTGCCATGATTTTGCGTTAATTTTCATATCTTTTTTCTGTATTATTCATTAAAATATAGACAGGTTTCGCAACATGAATAAAGTGAACTAATGGTGATTTTTTCTTGCCTTGAATCTGTTGGAAACATCCTGTGAATCAAACTTAGAGAATAAAATGGATTCCAAACCACTCTGTACATTCTATCACCGTAAATTTAACGCGCGATTCCTTGATCATAAACCAGTCACCTACCTTATATTTCAAACATTTGAAATTGAAAATCTAAATACATCCTAAACAAAAGTACATTTTTTGTTCACTTTAAGAAACGAATCAACTTTCCAATGCATCTTGTGTTTATCTCCAATCACTACTTGAATACATTTTTTTTGGTACACATTTTCACACAGCCTACAGTGTTTTTCACAATCCGTTATGATAGCCTAGGAAAGAAAAAAAGGGCAATAGTAATGATAGAATCCGGGTAGCTTTTGTGATAGCGTTCTTTTTTACCATCCACGGTACAAAGAACGCAGGTCGCTTGATATTAAAGAAGTTCGATGCAAAATTACATGTGCCAGAGTTGGAAATACTGCATAACTCCTGAAACTGTAGTGATTCGCTGTGTGAGTACCTTGTGAATCTATATCATGACTGGGAAAGTTTCACGCTGATTACTGAAACGAATTTGAAGATATTTTGATATTATGAGTGGAAGTTACCATAGCCTACACATACACGTAACACCGAAGTGTTCTCGCTCTGTGGGTCTTTCTTATGACCACAGTCGCTAAAAGTTTGCATTTGAAAGAAATCTTAACTCACTATCATTAAATTAAGATGCATCATCAGGTATGATGTGTTTGATCGGACAACTTGACTGCTCACTTTGGACAGTTGTCTGAAGAGTGTCCCTTCTCATGACATATAAAACATCATTGTCATAAAAACATTAAGTCTATAGAATACCGTATTTTTCTTATGAATGTATAGATAACATAAATGACATAAAATAGTCTCTATGGTATTATGTTACCCACCATATAAATACATAAAGAGTTTCATACTTCGTTATCAATATACAGCTGCTGCTTGGAAGATGATCAAGTTTGATGATTTTCTTCTTTACTCTAAATAACAAGACAAAGGACCACACCACAACAGAAAATAAGAAATATAATATTTTCTGTTGCGTCCGGACTACTAATTTTGTTTGCTGTCTATTACATCATTTCTTTCAAGAATATTCTCCTTGTAGAGGTGAGACATTAGATAATTGCACGTAAAACATTTTTGCGCTTCAAGTAATTTTTGCTACTATGAAAATTACATTCTATACTACGTCCCAGTGAGAAATTCCATATACGTAAATTAAATTAAGAAGAAAACGAAGAAAAAGAGTTGCAAAAAACCACCTCGCTAAAGAGATCAGTATTGCAAATGAACTTCTGAATATGGAAGCTTACCTTTTCCTTGTGTTGATACGCAAACATTTTTTCTTTTCACAAATTGTTACGTTGATGACGTCACGTTTATTTTTATTTCGTCCATAGCTTTTAAGAGAGCGTTTCTTTACCTATTCGGTGTAACATCTTTCGCAATCTAATAACAATCTCTGTCCTTATTACACGGTTCTTCTCCTTAACTTTAATAGCTACACCCACTCTAACCAAAAGACTGCCAAAGGAAGAACTCAGTAATTACTACCATTTCACTTTCGAGTTAATTTAGCTCCGTCCCTCTCTCTTTCTTGGTTGAAAGGGGGGAGACATAATATCAATTTTAAGGTGTAAAATATGACGACCCCCCCCACTAAAAATATAGTCAAAGAATAATACTTAAGAGTTCGTAAAAGGTTTTTGAGAAAATCGACATTAAAACTAAAAAATGTGGTTAAAAATTAACTATAACAGCTACAAATGTGTTCCTAACCACAAAGGAATATATTCTCTCCCCTCACCATCCGAGCTACATGACCTACCCATCTTAACCGTTGTGATTTCATTATTCTTTAATATCAGGTTAATAGTACAGTTAGCGGAGTTCTTCATTAAATAGTCTCCTCCATTCTCGGATCATCTTGTCCCGTTTCATCCTGTATATCTTTCTCAAAACTTTATTTTCAAACACTCGCAATTTATGCCCATCTTCCATGGTTGTATTCCAAATTTCGAAACCATGTATATTACCTATCTGAATAATAACCGTTATTTCAAAGGGTTACAACTCAAAATTAATGTTGTATAGCCCCTTGTGTTCTATACAGTGTATTCAAAGAAGAATCGTGGGGTTAAATCATAAGTGAATGAAATAGTTATTTATTACCTTACCTTACACGCGTATATTGTGCTGTTAAGAAAAACAGCTATCCACGTGTTTCAGAGTTAAATTGTTCCAAGTGTTCAGCTTCTTAAAATGTTTGATTACCCATACCCCCACCCCACCAAAAAAAAAGCATGTTTCATTATTCTGGTTATAAGTATAGATTTAAAGGTGATGTTCAATATGCAACTAGCAATGTATTACGTCTCTTAGC
>JAGDQP010001889.1:57160-80701 GCA_022664845.1 Lepisma saccharinum
GCTAAGAGACGTAATACATTGCTAGTTGCATATTGAACATCACCTTTGTAAGGTAAAGAGAATATAAATTTCTGTATACAATAAGCTACATCTATTCAAAAGTTATTGAAGAAGAAATGTTATAAGAGGGTATAAACTTTTCAAAATGACTGTACATTCTACATATTTTGATGTTAAGACTACCAGGTATGTACAATAGTGGCCATTTATAAAGGATGTCAGATCAAGAATTAAACTGATATGTTTTTATTGATAACTTACCAGGATTTCATTGTTTAAGGTTAAGTTGTGCAATTAAAGAACTGTTATCAAACTCGGCTATAATACAATACACGTACAAATAAACATTGGACTGGCACATGCACCCTTTTTCAAATACAGCCGAGAGTCACTTTACTACTTCAATAAAAAGAAAACTTGCTCTTCTTAATATGAGTTACTGCACTTTTGATATGTATTTCTGAGTTTTGGGATTCAATGATACATTAATATCTAGATCTATATTTAGATTATAAATTTAGTGGTACACGTGTATGCAAACTGTGTATTCAGTGGTCCGTAGACTCTAGAAGTTTGAGGAACACATTTTTAGTCTATAATGTATTATACTTATAGAACAGATCCAACAACAATGTATTCCCTTACATGCATCTCAGTGTGTCTGCTACCTATATCATTGACCCATCTAACTAAATTTCCGTAAGAAAAGCATATTAACTTATTAAGTTTGAAGGGAATAGGGGGGGGGGATTACAGGTACAGAAAAATCATGTTATTATTTTTTTTTACTATGAAGCAGATGGCTACATTGACATTTCTTCATTATTTCTTTCGAACAGACGTAATTATTATAAACTTCTTTTTAAGAAACACAGGAAATTCTTCTGCACACGTTTTAGCCACGTTTAAAAGAAACCCCATGAATGATGTAACTGTTTCTCTTAACAATCACGCTTGAAATAGCAAACTGAACTTCCCTAACCATCTTCTCCTTCTCTTCTTCTTTTATGAAAGAGGAAAATAACTAAGGAACGACAAAGTGAAAGAAGTAAAAGTAAGGAGAGGTCAACAATGTACATCATCTTACGTTCATTACAAATTATCTTTCTTTTTTGATTCCTTTGTTTTGTGTTTATGGTAGAGATGAGCATGTAATAATACATAACAATATATAGGGGGATATTTTCGACCTGAGATTCTGCGTAGCCTAGTCGGTAGCGCGCTTGACTTCAGTGCGAGCGGTCCCGGGTTCGATTTCCGGTGGGGCTCAAACATTTTGGTGTTGACCCAGCACCGTGAGGACAATTGGGGAGCAGCTGTGAATAAAAGACAGTGGCGATCACAGTGAGAGCTTCGGCTGACCTGTCTGGTCAGCGTGGGAGCAGTAGACCAACTCCTCACTTCGGGGAGAGACCTCATCCACTAGTGGATTGAATATGGCTGTGATTTATTTATTATATTTATTTTCGACCCGTGAATTGAATTGAACTGAATTTATCGATGACCTATAGGAATCTATGGCTCAGACCAGGATAGGGTAGAGGGATAGGATACGGAAAGGAGTGGGCCAGGGCCTAAGTTGAAGGTATTATCCCGGCATTTTCGTGGTGTGACTAAGAAACTTTGAAAAACAGTCACTGATGACTAAGGGTAAAAGCTAAGACACTTTTAGGCTAGTTTTATTTTGATTCGAAGTGACTGAGTGTGTTTCTTAAGGACTGTATTTAGAACTTAATAATTCCTACAACGTTAAACCGAGTACCCGTAGCTCGGTTGGTAGAGTGTTGGCTTCTCCTTCTGGAGGTGCCAGGTTCACTACCAGCGTTCAACAATTCTGACTGAAGCTTTTTCAGGCATTTTCTCAACCACACAAGGCAAATGCCAGAATGATGGCTTCAGATTAGGCCTTGCACGACTTCTTTGTATCCAATATCCTATCCTAGCTTGACCTATAGATGGCTAAAGACCAAAGATGCAATTCAGATTCCTATAACGTTAATAAAACGTTGATCCTTTTGGTACTATTTAAAATTTTATACTTTAACAAAAGATAATCAAACAGATGGTATATTTTATTGAGCACAAGTGGCAACTATCATCTTATCGTATCTAGGTTATTTGAAGGAGGGAGATGGTGAAATTCCCAGATTGTTTCTCGTGCTTTTCGTGGTATTCGGCTTAATTAATTTCACGTAGATAGGAAACGTTTCCCTCACCAAAAATACATTTTCTGCACTACTAACTCAAAATGGTACATAAAATGATGTACTTTGTAAGAAATCTACTTCGGAAGGTGTTAAATGTCATAAATAAAAGGGTTGCCACTTTAGAAAGGATGTTACTTTATTAAATATCAAAAGTTGCTTTTCACCAACTTTCATATTATATACGCTGACTGCGACACGTCACATTAATGCCAATCTTCTTGGCTATCTGAAATTTAATGGTCATAAGTGGAAACATGATTCAAATGACACACTATTTCAAATGACACACAAGTATTTTGATTCTTTTTCTAATTGTTATTGTTTCGAAATTCAAGCGAATAGCAACACATTTTTGGGCGCTTGGTAATTTACAGTTGGAAGACAATTTATTTTTATTAAGTGTTCCAACTTCCCTCCCTAATTTCCATATCATAATAAAGGCGCTGCTCGAAGCTATTACGAGATTTTTGTAGAATTTCTGGTGTTATTATCCGATACTCTTCTATTTTCCTTTGTCATAGCTCTTACAATGGTAGAGGTCAAATTTGTTGGAAATAAATATTTACTTCACAATAACTTGCATCGTTTTCAACTATTTTCGTAATAATGAAAATGGACTAAAAACCTGGTTACCTAAGATGCCACTCCAAACATTTAATTTTTCAGGATATTGCCTGAGTTTCAATGAAGACTTGAAGCGTTCCAATAATGGTAATTGTATTGACTTACAGATCCGTTAAAAAAGAATGAACGTTAGTCAGAAAAAAAAAGTATTAAATTCATTGAGGAATGGATGTGGAAGGCAGCAGCCAGCATCTAACTTAAGTTGCCATCTCAGCATTTGTCTGGTGACACTGAGGACATTCTGGAAAAACCTTAGTCAGAATAGTTGGCCGTGGGGTTTGAACCCACGTGCCTACCTATTGCCGATCCAAAGTCCGCGACGTTACTATATGGACCATGAGGGTTGGGTTCAGAAGAAACGTGTTTCAATTAAAGCATACGTCATTATACGTCCGCTTTTTTTCTTCATAAAATTGCAGTCGCCATTCATCTAAAAATACCTGTAGAATGTTTAATAGGATAAACTATTACCTCATTAACAAAGTTTTAGCTTATCGCATGTACCACTCGATATCACGCAAAGTATTCACTAAAATAAATAAAAAAATAGCATTTTTGTAAATAGAAGCAAAGCAGCTTTCAAATTATGTATTAGTTGTTTCATGGTGCCATTGAAGAAAATTGAAAGTTTTACCACGAGACCGCAGAAAATGCGGCAGTTTAAATTTATCCCAATGATTCATCCCTCTCGAAATTATAGTTTACGTTTTTCGGGATTTCTAAAGAAAAATCTACTCAATTACGCAATAAAGGTGGGTGGGAAGTTTTCTTTGAAACACCCTGTACAGGAAAGACGAGTATTATTGCCGAGTGGCGGTAGCTCAGTGGTAAAGCGTTTGCTTCCCATTCGACTCAGTAGCCAACCATCCTATCAGAGATTCTTCCTCAGTCAAATCATGCAAATGCCGGGATGGTACCTACAAATTATACCCTGGTCGACTACTTCCAACATCTTTTCCTCTCCACTATCCCGGCCTGAGTCTTAGATGTCTAAATTTCATAAAATCAATTCTAATTCAACGAGTATTATTATCAATAGTAATGGGCTTTTTATCGAGTTACCTGCCTATACATATGTTGAAGTCTCTGCAGTCAGTGTTGAGATGTTCGTTCATTATATTCAATACGAGCGCTACCATTACCAGTCTTTACCCCGAAACCTTTCCTTGCCCCCCCCCCCTTCCCAACATCTGTCATAAATTTTTGAGTCGCGTACCTACGGATATCTCTTCATTTCTTTCTGGCTTTTGACAGACCATTCTGAAACTAATTTTAAATTGTAGAAATCAAAGATAATGTAGCAACTTGGAGTTTTGGTAAGAGAGCAATGGTATAAATTAGATATGGCGAAAACATTCCATATTTTGGAATGATATCCGATAACTGCTTTAGAAATTTAATCCGAATGACGGATAATACCCGGATGTCGTACCTAATTCAAATACCTGTCATCCACCATCAGGATTATACGGATATTCATCATCCAATTTTATATTCCTTCCTAAATCCAGATAAATAATTACTCCAGCCCATATACGGATAAATTTTTACTCAGCTTTGGTAAACCTATAACTGATATTTCTAAAATCATATACACTCCCCCCCCCCCCCAAACACACATTCCATAGTTTCATATGATTAGTATTGACTACTACGGGCTTCGGCACCATTGCCAAAAATAACTCATAAAAGTTAAAAATCATTGACTAGAGGACCAGTATCTTCATCACCCTACCCATTCTCAACAAGCACGATACAGGGAAATCAAATACCACACTGAATATGTGATAATTTAATTGTAGATAAACTGCCAAATTATGTTTTAAGGCAAAAAAGAACTACGATTTGTCCGCAAGACATAATTCAGTAGTTATGCGATCATAAATCTGAAATTTGCTATTCGATTCTGCCATCATCTGTGAGAGACAGCGATTTCAGAATCATCACAATTATAATTGCCCAGGGACAATAAAGCTATCCTGAAAGGAATCGACAACCAGCGAAAGGAATCTCCCCATGTACATACCACATTGGATGAAGACTTAGAAACTCTCTTAGAGAAACTGAACAGAAAGACATGGACATATTCTGACACGACAAGTTTTCTATTCATAAAGCATAGATATTAGCTACCTACTATTGGGAATTATGTCATTTCTATCGCATATGAAAATTGTATCTTAAAAAGCGTTCATAATTCAATATTGGAATTAATTGAAACACTTGAATAAGTAGTTTTTATAACATAGGAAAATTGTGTATTGAAAAGAATTATAAATAGCTGTTGAAATTAATTGAAACGCCTGAGTATGTCGTTTTCATAACATAGGAAAGTTGTGTGTTTAAAGACTACACAAATAGCTATTGAAACGCCTAAATATGTCGTTTTTATAACATAGGAAAATTGTATTTAGAAAAGAATTCACAAATAGATATTGGAATTAATTGAAACGCCTGACTATGTCGTTTTTATAACATAGGAAAATTGTGTATTGAAAAGAATTTATAAATAGATATTGGAATTAATTGAAACGCCTGAATATGTCGTTTTTATAACATAGGGAAATTGTATTTGGAAAAGAATTCATAAATAGATATTGGAATTAATTGAAACACCTGAAATCTTGAAATGTTATACTTTAGTTCTTCCTGAGACTACAACTCTTTCTCATTGGAGCTATGCTAATCCCCTTGAACTGAAATATCTTTTTTTATCTACCAGCACAGGGCAAGGCACAACTAAATGCAAAAGTCTTGTTTGTTGGTGACCCACAAGAACGCTGACATAGAAAACACACCCAGACAAGGAAAAAGTTAACATCGATTGTTTTCAATTCATTTTTTTTATATACCATGAGCGCTATCAAGACTGTCACGCCGTAGGTGTTTACAATGTTACAAAAGGAGGTAAAAGTTCAAGTCTATTTCAACAATTCATAATATAGCCTGAGGGCGGCATTGAACAGAGAAGAAAAATTGGTTTAAGTTTCTTTTTATGATTTCGTGAGTCATGTTTCAAGAAGGTACGAGGTCCAGAGAAAACTAATTGGAACTGAAAATTTTTATAAGAGACTAAATCTTCATGTACTTTGATATGATTATTTCTAATTCAGGGCCCAAAAAGAAAAACTGAATTTGGCTTGGCATTCAGCATATTTCACAAGCTATGCACGAGAAAATTTAATAAATTGTAAAGTTCCTTAAAATTTGGGAGAAAATAATGATCAAGATGATTTTAGAAATGTATGCACGTTTAGGAATAAAATCTAGCAGAAATTATCAAAACTGATTCTTCCATTACGCTATATCCTGGGAGTTCTGGGTTCGATTCTCGGTGGGAAAGTATTGCTTGCAGAGGAGCGGAATCCGCTTTAGCTTGAAGGTCCCATCCTTAGGCGTCTTGTCTGTTTAATGGAAGGCAATGTTAAACAACCATAGACTTACCATTCTTGGGTATCTTTGGATCGCAAATCTGACCATGGCAGTAAGCATCAATCCTAGAGAAGAAAACTTTTTAACCAAGAAACCCAGACTCCAGGATCCAGTGGTTAAGGTCGAGGGATTAAGAATGGTATTGGGAAGGAAAGCAAGTTCGAATTCTGCGATTACGATTAAGATTTTCTACGGTTCTCTTTAATCCCACCAGGCGAATGCCGGTATAGAACCTAAAACTAATACCGCGAAACCTTACTAGAATCCCTCCTTAAATAAATAAATTGTGTGTTGTTGGTACATGACAGCATCAGAAATATCATCTAGATGTATCGTGCATAACTAATCTATGGGAGTCCATGCGTTTTGCGGCCGTGGAATTGCGACCATACAGAATATCGTGCGCTTTCCGACCGCAGGAATGTGAATCGTGCGTTTCGCGACCCACTATCTACCTATTTTAGTGTCATCGGCGTCTTAACAGTTAAGTTCATTAATGATATTACATCTTAACTGTATATTCAGCATCATCGCTTGGTCCTTTCGAGTCTGAGGTTCCGCAAAACTAATCTAAGGTGACAGTTTAGCTTTCCGTAACCAGCTATTAAAAATTCGACGGAAGGAAACAATAATATCTCGAATTTCCAAATGCAGTTCACACATGTAGAACGAGCAATAAACACAGAAAATACTAAATAAGGAGAAAAATCATGGACGGAATTTAAAAAAAAAATCGTGAATCTAACCTGACTTTAACTAACCCGCCTTCACTCGCTACCGCTGACTCGGCATTAATTAGTGTATGCGCGTGGCATTCGCGGGCTTTTATATTACATTCTATACGAAGTTGATTTACTACATCGTTGTATATGTGAAACTGAAAAAGTAATGAATTCCGATATTTTCCTAAATGAACTGGGAGTTAACGTGGCTTAGGCGATAGAACTTCTGATTGCGAATCGGGCTCAAATCCCGGCCAGAACACTGGAGACTTTCCTCGCAGTGTTCTCATGCCTAGCCTCCTATCAAACTGAGTACCACAGTGTTCTTGGTATTCTAGGGCATCTTGGGAAGTAAAGGTGATCGACCATGGGACTGACCACCCCTACCTCACTTCGTACCGTAGGTCGAGAATATGTCACTACCTCCACATCGCACAGAGGATGCCTTTATGCAAAAGGGATTCCCTTGCCTCTCAAATCGTAGTAACTCGCTCCCAAAATGAAACTGGTAATCTAACTTATTTTGACCTAATTAGAAACATGCAACAAAGCTTCTTTCATGTATTAAAAGACACGAAAGTAGCAATCTACTTACTAACTAGTGGTAAACAGGTTCAACATTGGCATTTCAATATGAATCAGTATTTAGGGTCGCAACATAGACGGTCACTTGTATTTCGGGCCTCAAAATGCACGGTCGAAAAAAAAAGCACGCCACCATATATATCAATAATATTGAAAGTTTGAATCAGAATTTAAAATTGGAACAAAGGATTCTAATATCAGAACAATAAATATTATAAAGGTCTTTTTCGGTCATGTACTGAATATCCGCTAGATATTCCATTTATTGCAAGTTGTAATATATTCATATGAATATGTGTGTTTCTTAAAATTAAGCGGAGTTGACATGTGATTTTTATCTATAATAAATGACAATCTAACTTATGCTGGTTAAATTTTAATACTAACAAAAATTTGTAAAGAAGTTAAATGTTGCTGGTTAATTCTCATTCCCACATATTCTAAAATGCATTTAGTTTCCAAACCACTTTTCCCCACACTAAACATGCATCAGAAGTGTGCAACAAATTTTAATTTATTTCCCTAGACCTTGTCCAGTGCATGCATGAGTACAAAGTAATGCGAATTACTGTCATCAGAGGCTTTTATTTACATAATAATTATTTCAAGACAATTCTTTTTCATTAACTCTGTATACGTCCGCCATTGTTTATGATGAAGCATTTTCTCACGTCAATACAAGCACACACAAAGGTGGCCTTTACAGTTGCTTTGACACAGGTACCTTGGGCGGAAGCACTCCCTGCCCTATTTTCTCAGTGAAATTAAGAGTAGCTAACTAACATCGGTTCAAGGAGTTGGAATAAACAACGCGCGAGTGCGCATATACACACACACAGACAGACAAGAAAAACTTGACATTCACCTGTTTACTCTTTTATAACTGAAAAAAAAAGAGAGAAGAGATTAGAACAAGATTCGCCTCGATACACTTTCTAGGACAAAGTCGTATGACATCAGAGTTAACTTGTGCTAAATTATTTTAAAATGTTATATTTCCTTTTATGACTATTCATATCATTTTTATATTTTAGTTCTAACTGTGAACGGTAGGGTGATCAAAAAGTTTTCTCACCGTTTTGAGCAAAAGGCTAATTTCTACTAAACAAACTTCTAAAGGAAAATAAATATATATCAGAAACATACAGGGTGTTTAGAAAATAATGCTTATAAATTGAAAGGTGAAATTCTCGGATTAAAACAAGAGGAAAAGGGGTGTTTTGAAAACAATTTCGCAATAGGAACTAGTTTTGGTGTTAGAGACATCCAAATATGACAGTGTTCTCCCTGAAAAGAGCATAATATCTCAAGAAATAATTATGTATCCCTAGCCAATCGCAATTTGGTTGTACTCCATACATACATTTGAGTAAAGTTTATGATTGAAGACAGAACGCTGCATTTGGACCCGATTTCAGCCTGACTTCACACACACACACCGTCCAGCTCGATCTGAGCCCAACGGAAAGTCGGGCAGGCTTGATGGCCTGATGAGGTCAGTAAGGTGGGTGCCGAAGTTCAATTGTTAATTTTTCCGGACAGCCTGGTTCAATTTTGGGGTCGTTCTCGGATCGAGCCACACATTGTGGATGTAAAATCGGGCCGGGCTCAAATCAATTCAGAATATATAACTCTAATTCAAGAATTAACATATAGGGAATTTTTATGCTTGTCCAGTGTGTAATGTTCATTCTTTGACAGTGGAATTCTTTTATGAGAAAACCCTTCTGTATGCGACGGCACTTCCTATTTCATTAACCTCACTGAAATCTATGTGTTCGGTACTACTTTGATCGTGATTTAAGCTGAAATATCTTACATCATCATTTTTCGAGACATAACGTCATCTGTGACGATGCGTATAAAAGGTGTTTCCAAATATAATGATATTTCAGACTATAATGATGTTTCAAAATACGATGAAACTTCCAATCACAGTGAAGTTTTAAAGCGCAATGAAGTTTCGAAACATAATAAAGTTTCAAATCATAATGAAGTTTCACAACACAACGGAGCTTGAAAACACAATGAAGTATCAAAACACTGCACACACACAATAAAATTTCAAAGCGCAATTAGAAAAGCAATGAAATTTCAAATTACGGTGAACAGTATAATGAAATTTCCAAATAGGACTACATTTCAAAGCAAAATGAAGTTTCAAAACACAGTGAAGTTTCAAAGCATAAAGAAGTTTCAAAACATACAAGTTGCAAAACACAATGAAGCTTTAAAGCATGAAGTTTCAAAACGCAGTGAAGTTTTAATGCTAAATGAAGTTTCAAAACACAGTGAAGTTTTCAAAACTCAATAAAGTTTCAAAACACAGAGAAGCTTCAAAACACAATGACGTTTTAAAACACAATGAAGTTTAAAACCTGAACTAAAGTTCTACAGTATAATGATTAATGAGCATGGATGACTAACATAATGAATGAATTTATACTCTCGACTTAGATTCTTTAACATAGCTTTAAAACAGGAAAAACAAGACACAATAACTTAATGCTAATACTATGACGTGATGTAGTTAGTTAAGACATTCACATCCAATTTGTCATACTTGAAGTACTGTTGACAGTCACGAAACCATGACGCGATCACAAGTGTATGTACAAACGCATTTCAAGAGTTAATGCCTTTTGTTCTAACTGTATGAGACTCACGTAACTATGTAAACAATTAGCGAAATGTGTGGAAGAAACAGAAGCTTTAAATGTCCATAAATATGTTGAAAATAAAAGAGAATCTTTGTTCAAGCTCTTCCCGTTTAGGTTCCTTACAAAATTAACTTGTCCATCTTCACTTAAATAAATAAATGAAAAAAAGGATTCGAAAATAAATATGAACACATTCTTCTTTCTCTGGAGCTTTTAGGTGACTAGTGCGTGCTTTCGACAAGAAAATTATAACCAGATTCAGTTATCATATCAACTTTGTCTCTATGGTGTGTAAACTGGCCGAGGTAATCATATGGCCTGCGGCGTTAGGATAATATCCACCAGTTTCTGAGTTCGAATTATAGGCTGGGATGTTTGTGGATTTTGGAACTTAACAATTTGGTTAGGAATGAACGCCAACGTCGTTAATCAATAAAATGAATTAAAAGATGCAAGTTTCTGAAAGTATTGTCTTTTCTCTTCTTTGTCCTGTCCTAGCAATCACCTTAAAATTCCACAAACCCCAACTCTTCACTAGAGCTCGGACTAGAGACCGGAATTTTGTCGCTTCTGAACTAAAGCCTAGAACCTTAAATCGTTTCAACACTGTGGTCAGCTTCTATAGATAATTGTTAGATATTGATAACCAAACCTATGTGGTCCAGTGGATATGATTGTTGATTTTGCATAAACACTCTGGGGAAGTGCACGGTGTGTAGTCTGGGTGAAACTTAATGTCCCACTATTGGAATGCGGTGATGGTATCTACAATTTAACCTATATGTCTTGTGCATAACTTCCCGTCTTTGCACCAGAAGAGTGTTCGCAGAAGGATGTCATCCCTTTGACAACAGATGCCTATTCAGACCATAGAAATAAAATTTTAAACCAATAAATGTATGGGTTTGTCTGGTTGCTATTGCTTAAAACTGTCTCAAAGTTTGGAGATGAAGTCCCAAGGAGACCATAATTTCCAGGAGAAACAATGAGAGAAATAGTGATAAGGTTTCTGTCTAGGTACCGTTGCTGGTATTCGCCTGGCGTAACTCAGAAATTTTGGCGGAAGCTTGGTCTAACTTTGAACGAACCTACAGTTTGTACATCTTCCTATAGTCATTATTTATTTGCATCATATTTCCTGGTCGTACATACCAATAAAGATTTAATTACATCATCAATGTGAGAAACGATGACGTCAGTTTAAAAAGGGATAAAAAAGAAGTTCTGAGTCTGTATTCTTGTAATCAATCCCAAATTTACCTTCTGATATTGAAGAAGATATCTAACATAAGTTTCAATCAAGATAACTCTTAATAGGTCCTAATTAAGAGTTGAACTGTCACATAATTTGTAGACACTACATCACGCAGGGAAATCTCTTTCTACATGTAAAATAGATTGATCTTTGATTGGTGACTTTTGAAGTAATTTAATACCAAAAACAACTCCAGCAGCTAACCTACATCTAATAAGTCAAACTCTCACACATTTTGCTCTGAAATTCAATAAGAATCTTACGTATGTGTATTAAAAATTCAATATATTCAACAGGAAGTCAATTAAGCTTTTTTCTTTTTGCACGAAGGTATAAGCATGTATAAGCATGGGTGATTTTTCTGTTTCGCGTTGAAATAATATTTGCTATAATACTTGCAAATAATTTGTTGTTGTGGGAAAATGACATCATGGATGGAATGTCTTCTCATGTCTTAGCCCGCCTTCCGCCCTTCATCTCTGAACGTCGATCTCCTTCACAAAACTTAATGAGAATAACTTTTTTTTTCCACAAGGAGAAAGAAAAAAAAGAACGGTTCAGGAAGAAGAAAAGGATGATATTTATCTAAGCTCATTATTAATGGCACCTTGGAATATTAACGAAAAATGCTCACAACAGCTGGATAATTACCATGTTCCAATGACATTCCTCCTTTCTTCACTGGAAAACATTGAATATGCGAAAGTCTTTCAACAGAGACGTCAAACCAGAGTCGTATTAGCTTAATCAAAATCAATTGAGGCGGACCGTTACAACTGCACCCCCCCCCCCTTCCCATCCGCCTTAAAAAGAACGTGACATGTTATGTATGAGCCCTGTCCTCTATTGTTCCGGAAAATGTATGTCGAACTAGATAGGCGATGGAGACACAAATGCCTTCTCCCCACCGCCGCCTCTTCCTTCTTAAGCAACCTGATGAGTCCCGTTTTCCCTTTCTGTGACTTTGTCTGCACACATCACTATGGTTCATGAGCTAAACCGAGCGCCAGATAATAAAGACAAAAAGACCGCAACTCTATAGTGAAAGTTGAACACAAGTTCATGCCATGCATTACTCTGCGTTAACCTCTTCAACCAGCCGTCATCTTGCACAGAGAAGGTAATCCACCGGATACAGACGAAAGTTATGTAACAATTTTCTTTCAATTCTTTTTTTCTTTTATTATTCTCATAACGAGATTGTAGATCCGGTTCACAGATGCAGAACGGTTGTAACTTCATATGATGAATATTACTGTACTCTCAGTGGTCGGGGAGAAGACGAAGAATTTAAGAAGAAATACCCACGCACATTAACCTTCAATGACGTATATCGTTTGGCTACTGAGACATGTTTGTGTGTCTTGAATATTTAACGGTAAAAAAAAAAAAAGGGGATTTCCCGTCCCTAAAGGTTGTTAACACATTTTTACGTTTACCCACACAATTGTCAACACATGACAAGGAAGTGCTTTTTCTTTCATGAACTGCTGATTTTTTTGGTTTGATTCTTCTTGTTTTCTTGTTAGCTGTTTTTGATAAAAGTTAACACTATAAATAAATGTTCCTTTCTTCCTACCTTGCGGCCATACCTCAGTTGGTAGAACGTTGACTTCTTAATACTTGGAAGGTCCTGTGATCGATTCTAGCGGACGGTCATCATGACTGAGGGTTTTTCCAGGGTATTCCTCGATCAAACCGGTCTAATGTCTGGATGGTATGTTGAAAATAGGCCTTGGTCGACTTTTCCCCCACACTTCTCCCTTACTGAGTCCCATCCTAAACCCCCGAAGATTCTTAAGGCCGTAAATAGAATTCTAAAGGGATTAATTTCCGAACTCTACTTTTCAGCTGAAATGGAATCAGCTATTATTGGTGAAAATTTAGACGAAAGGATGATCGGAGAGAAGGAAGGCTATGATAACCTCTGTTAGTACTGTTATGATAAGTACTACGACGCTAGTTTGGTGGGAGAAACCTGATTCAGGATTATCTGTTAGAGCTGGATTCGATTCCAGTTGACTTTCCCTTTAGCTAACTGATAAATGTTGATACAAATCCTTACAACATACAGTCTGGATTTTGTTTTGGGATATCTAGACAGTTGAAAAAGAATCTAAAGTTTGTGTACATCCACTGCTGATCTACAATGAGTCTTGGAATAGCCTAAAATGAGTCTTCAATGAACGAAGAATGATATAAGGATAAACACTGAAAAAACGGAATAATGGATAAATGAAAAGACATCAAAGGTCAAAATTGGAAGAGAGAAAAAGTAGAGAAGAGGAAATACTATAAGTGAAGACATGAGGTGTGAAATGGGTAATCAAAAGTAAACAGTAATGGGTAAAGGATATGTTCACTATACGAAAAATAATCTTTTGTGTTAGCCGAGGAAATAAATAGTTAATTACTTATTTTGTATTACGTATTGCATGGAGCATATCTTGTATTACGTATCTCTACCAAGAAAGGGTGGATAAAATTGGAAGCTTTCGAAAGGTGAATATTGTAACGCTGCATGTCCGTCCTTACATGGTAATGACCACGCATGTACGGATATAACCAAACATGTATTTGGAACTCAGATAGAAAAGAAGTTATATAATTATAATTTTGTCTAAATAAACTATGATATGTGTTTAATAAATCCTGAAATTTTCATATATTTGAATCAAGATTATTGTACATAATTGGACTAGTAATTGTGTACAATGATCTTGATTCAAATATTCATATTTTTGGATCTAAAAGCACTTTTCATCGAAGTAAATACCAATATCTGAGTTATTCCTCTTGTGTACTATAATCGTCATGTTATTTGCTGTGTTATGTGTCGTTTTAAAATTTAATTTCATGTTATTTAGTTTGTAGTAATATTATTTAGTTTGTTGTAATTTTATTTGGTTTCTGTGTAAAATGGCAACTCCAATAAATAAATATATATATCAAAATTATTAACATTTCTGTCTATCAAAATATAATTTTACGCATAATGTTTTGCAATTTATAAAGCTTTTGCATACGTACTTCCGGACAACTCAAGCTAGTTTGGCTCGTTGAACCCTCTTGAGTCCCGACTGTTCCTTCAATACAGTCTGTTGTCTTGATGTTTTCTACATAATTGTTTATTTTGTTTGGCTGTATATAGCTCCTAGCTATTAAGGAATCTCATATATTAAGATACAGCATGACTACTGTGCATGAACTCAGCCACTGTGGGGCAATCCAGCCCAACTTGGTGCCGGTCCCAAGCCCGGGAAAATGAGGAGGGTTGACGTCAGAAAGGGCATCCGGTCTTAAAAGCTGTTCCAAAACCATGTATGATCGTCCAGGGGCTTCGTCCAGCTTCTGTGAGAAATAAACGAGGGCTACCGAGTCCAGGACGGGCTCGGTTAAAGAAGCTAGTCCACATGAGCCTTAGAATAGGCTCACTAAATGTTGGGACGATGAGTGGAAGAGGAAGAGAGATTGGAGACCTGATGGAAAGATGGAAAGGAAATATGGCAAGTGAGCTAGGTTACAAGTTACTGTATAGTGGAGCAAATGAACATGGAAGGAACGGCGTAGGAATTGTTCTTTCAAGAGATCTGAGAGATATTGTAATAAGTGTAAATAGAAGGAACGACAGAGTGATGAATATCAGTATATGCATGGGTGAAATGATCAATGTAATGTGTGCGTATGCTCCGCAAGTCGGCTGTGAGGAAGAAGAAAAGATAGAATTCTGGGAGCAATTGGACCATGAACTTCGCAGCGTACGTCCAGCGGAAAGAGTAATTGTGGGCGGCGACTTTAATGGGCATGTAGGCAGAAGCAGAGAAAGCATTGAGAGGATCAACGGTGGCTGGTTGTGTGGGAGATAGGAACGAAGAAGGAGAAAGAGTAGTGGACTTTGCAACGGGATTCGATCTGGCGATTTGCAATACATTTTTCCAGAAGAAAAAGGAGCATCCCTTAACTTACAAGAGTAGTGGAAAAGAAAGTCAAATCGATTTCATCTTGTGCCGAAGACAACATCTTAAGGAGATTAAGAACTGCAAGGTCATAAATGATAAAAGTGTGGCCCCACAACACAGAGTGGTGATTGTGGACTGGGAGTTTGCAGGTAGAAATAATAGAAGGCCGCGAAATGAACAGCGCAAAATTAGATAGTGGAGACTGAAAGAAGAGAAACTAAGAAAATTGGTCAGGGAAGAGGTTATCGAAAGAATAAATCTGCAAGAAGAGGATGTGCAAAAATGATGGGATGTGAACAGTAGGATCATGCTAACGGCCGCAGAGAAGACTTTTGGGTAGAACTTCAGAGCCCCCTTACCTTACAGGAAAAGAGGCGTGGTGATGGAATGAGGAAGTGCAAGAAGCTGTTAAAGCGAAGAAGAAAGCTAAAACAAGATGGGATGCTTCAGGGACAGAAGACGATAAATGTAGATTCAAAGCGGCTAATACGGAAGTAAAGAGGGCAGTGGCTAGAGCAAAAGCGCAAGCCTGGAATGAACTGTATGACGAACTTGAAACACCAGGTGGACTAAAGGATCTACACAGATTAGCAAAAACCAGAGACAAAGCAACAAAGGATATTACCCATATTAGGCAAATTAAGAACCAAGAATTAGTGCTTACCGATGAATACAGGATTAAAGAGAGATGGGCCGAATATTTCGAAACGCTCCTAAATGAAGATATCCTAGAAACGTTCTTAGCAACGGAACGCCAAATCCTGGACCAACGCCAAGAATAAGCCGAGAACAAGTAGAAAAAGCAGTAAAGAAAATGAAGACCCGAAAAGCTACAGATTCTGATTGCATACCAGTAGAAGCGTGGAAGAGTTTGGGATCAGAATGTATATATATTGCATGGAATCAGATGCAAAAAATCTATGAACAAGAAAAAATTACCGACTCAGTGGAGAGAGAGTGTTATTGTAGCAATTTTTAAGGAGAGGGGAGATATACAGCATTGTGGAAGCTATAGAGAAATCAAGCTAATGTCACACACGATGAAGATTTGGGAGAAAATTATAGAAGGAAGATTACAAGAACAAACATCAATAGGAGAAGAACAATTTGGATTTATGCCAGGAAAAAGTACAACGGATGCAATTTTTATATTAAGACAAACTATGGAAAAGCATCAGGAAAAGCAAAAAGGATTGCATATGGTCTTTATTGATTTGGAGAAGGCTTGCGACAGAGTACCACGTTAGGAAGTATGGAGATGCTTGAGGGAGAAAGGAGTACCAGAGAAATATGTAAGGATAATCCAAGATATGTATACAAGAGCTAGAACTCAGGTAAGAAATAGTGTGGGATTGACACGCCAAATCCGTGTTATGAAAGGATTACACCAGGGTTCAGCCCTACGCCCGTACCTCTTCAACGTAGTTATAGACGTTACAACTCAGGATGTGAGAGATGAAGTCCCCTGGAGTATGATGTTTGCCAATGATATTGTACTATGTAATACTAATAGGGTAGAACTTGAAAAGAGAGTTGGAGGAAGGCTCTGGAAGATAGGGTCCTGAAGATTAGTAGAAAGAAAACTGAGTATCTTGAGTATAACGGAAAAGGAAATGGAGAAGTGATGTTGCAAGAAGAACGATTGAATAAAGTGAAAAGTTTTAAATATTTAAGCTCAACTGTTACTGGGAATGGCGATTTGGACTCTAAAATAACACAGAGAATGCAAGAGGGATGGCGAAATTGGAAGAAAGTAAGTGGCGGTCTCTGCGACCGCAGAATCACGGTGAAGAATAATGGGAAGATTTACAAAACAGTGGTTAGACCAGCAATGATGTACGGAGCTGAAACTTGGCTAATAAAGAAAGCATAAGAAAAGAGATTAGATGTCACCGAAATGAGAATGAGAAATTTTAGAGTAAGAGGTACAACCAAAGTTGTAGAGATATCTAAAAAGATACAAGAAAGAAGAATGCAGTGGTATTGACATGTAATGAGGAGAACAAATGAGTATGTAGTCAGAAGAGTGATGGCAATGGAAGTGGAGGGCAAGAGAGGTAGAGGGAGGGCAAGGAGGAAATGGATGGATAGGGTTAAGAAGGATCTCGGGGAGAAAGGTTTGTCAGGAGAAGAAGTTCAGGACAGGGCTTTGTGGAGAAGACTCATCAGAAACGTCGACCCCACGTAGGTGGGAAAAGACGGAGAGAATGAAGCAGACTACTGTGCATGGTTGATCCAATGAAGCTTCTGAGAGTATTATATAGAAGCTAAGACGGAGGGGATGCAGCCATTGCTCTACAATATGAAAAGCAATAGAGGAAAACTAATACAAAAATAAATTCGTTAGGAGATCGATTACGTTGATATTATAATTATGAAGGATGTAATTAAATGTAGACTTGAAAGGAAGAGAGAATTCTTAAAGATATAGGCTATGTAATTTTTTTGCTCAAATCGGGAAGTACGGAGACTCGAAGAGAGCTAAATTTGTCTTAAAGCATTTGTCTCTTTTGGCACAACATTAACACAAATAATAAGGACGATGATGATGATGCCAGAACGTTCTCTTCCTAACCAGACTAATACAACATCGTTTTCACACGTAGAAGGAATCAAATTCTTTACATCCGTATTGTTTTATTACAGCGTTCTGTCCTGTAGACCAGTGTGTTTTCAACCTTCTAATATGCACGGACCGGTAAACTACAGGGAAAAAAAGTTTCAAGGACCATAAAGACGCCAGTTAGTTAGAGGTTTATTTGACTTTCAAAATGTGCCAACACATCTTAAGATTCTGGTAGTGTTAGACAGAAAATGTAAACTTTAATCTTAGTTCTGAACTGTAAAATCTAAATTATAAGTGTTAAATAGTTAAATATATTAATTCGCAAAGGACCGGGAAAACAGTTTTCGGTAACCGGTACCGATCCGCGGACCGTCGTTTGAAAACCACTGCTGTAGACAATGACTTTTCTCCTATTGGGAAAATAGAGAATGCCGTTAAAAAATATTTTAAAGTTCGAAAAGATGCTGAGTATTGCACTACTTAAGTAATATTACAGAGCCAGATCTAGAAATTTTAATTTGGAGGCAAAGTTAAATTTTGCCGCCCTTTTCACCGACTTTTCCATAGTTTTCTTTTAGCCAAACAACACGATCGCCCGACACGACGGCCACATCTTTGTCTCGCATCACGTAGTGTATTTCTGTTATTATTTCTGGAGCTTGTCGTGGCATCGCTATTACTAGAAGCAGTAGAATTTCACAACTCGCGAAAATTTTAAACACTCAAGAAATCGCATGGAGTAGATAGATGGATCTTAACTCTGTGAAAATGTAATTTTTAACTCACAAAATATTCGCGAAATTTGGTCATTTTGCTTTGATACACGAATTCTAAGCACTACTCACGAAATTAGATCATTTTTATTGATTCATTCACGAAGATAACGCCTAAACAATCGAAAAAAAAAAGTAATCCGTCTTCAGAAACCTATCATTGGATTGCCATATTATAGAGAATGTTAGAACGTGGTACACGGTATCCTTCATTGATAGCAGCAATTTTGCGAATATGCCTATGAAAATTGAGCTGAATGTTTAAGAAACAAAAAATCCTTTTTATGTGTTTATTAAAATTTCAATAAGTCTGAAGTGTTTTTGCAGGTGTGTAAGAAGTATGTGAAAAAAAATGCATTTTTAAGATTTTTTAGCAGCATGCAATACGATGTGTAAAGTTTTAAATCGCCATTCAATACAATTTTTTTTTTTCAGTTATTCAAGACATTTTGAATATCTTGTACTCACGAAATTTTACCTTCTACTCACGATTTTAGAAGATTTAACTCACGAAATTTAAAGACCTTTATTAGCTAAACTCTACTGTCACTAGCTATTACTAACTCCAGTAAGGCATTAGACCTGCCTATCTGACTGCATCGCGGTTTCGAATTTTAAAGATGAAAGTACGTTGTATGGAATAACATAAAAAAAAATGTCTTAGCGCGCCGGTATTGAAATTTTAAACACGTTTAGATCAATTTCAATTTAATAGGCAATTTCACTTCGATTTTTAGGAGCTTTTTATTTTTAGCTGTTTGCCGCCCCCTAAACGTGCCTCCCGGGGCACTGGCCCCTTCCCCCCCCGTAGATCTGGCACTGTAATAATATTAAATGTAGATTTGAAACAAACGTAGCACTTAATCAGAGCATTATATAACTAGCCCTAGTTCAGGGCTGCAGAAATATTTTTGGACCTACAAAATATTTTTATTGTTCATTTTCTTAGACTCTGATGATGACAAATAAAACTGTTGTCTGTTAGTGCACGTTTAATCATATAATACTGTAAAATTAAGAACATTATGGAAGGAAGCGATTTCACAGTCTTTGGGATGGCATTCTCTGGCAAGCGCATTTCCTACAGGGAAGAATGGCGAAGATCTCAACTAAAGACTTATTTTTTAGAAACCACACTGTATTTGCCTATTGAATCTGAGGAAAATGCAGAAAAAGCAGCCATAATGACCAGCAACAGGGTTCGAAGCTGTTCGCAGTACTGTTACAAAGACGCTGACAATAGCTAGTAGATTACGACAAGATCATATTTGTTACTCACATAATAAAATTGATTGTAACCAACGAGATTTTTAACCGTGTCTAACTAAACAGCGAAGCAAATACGTTATCTGTCCCCACGATTTGACATGCTTATTTTAATTTATGAGGGTGAAAGTACTGTTACGTAAACACATAATAAAGTTTTCATATCCCCCTATTAAAAAGAAAAATCAATTAGTCTACACTGAGCTATTTTTTCTCGAAACTAAACATTAATTATACCACGTAGAATAGGACAGCAAAGACACGTTTAAATTTTGTGGTTACATATCTTTTAATCCTGTGCTTATTTTCAACATATTTTAACCTCCTCTAATTTCCAAGTTGCGTGATTGTTCCATACCAAAGCAAAAGTTAAGTAATTGACTTACATTATTATCCATTTTAATGCTTAAGTTGGAACGCAATGTGTGTGTAGAGAGAGAGAGAGGAAAAAAAAACACGATGGGGGAACCAGAGCTGTAACTAGCAGCACATGTGTCTCATACACGCACGTTTTATAAACTTACATATGCTATGATGTGTATGTGTGTGAATTTATTGCCAGCGCTTCCTTTTGCTCAGCTTACTCTTCATTTATTGCATTAACGTGTGCTACATGATGTAAAACACGCAATGCTTGACTGTCACGTCATTTTTGACGATTTTCTCCGGTCATTTTTTTCTCTCTCTCTCACGATAGGTGAGATCCTCTCTTCCTTTACTTTTTTTTTTTCGTTGACTGAAGCTTCTTGGTTTTCTATGCAGTACACTCACTCATATGTAGACAAACACAAATCAAGGAACGTGACAATGATATAAAATCAGGTGGGAGAAAAAAAAATGTTCTTCATTTGGATTTGATTCAACAAGACGAAAACACAACCACCTGTGAATTATTTAATTTTGCAGTTGAGGAGTTTAGTGGTTCAGGTGTTGGAATGTGTTCTCAGGTCTACGAGGTGAGCCTTATATATAGTCCATTGGCCTCGAACATTTGAACGCAATGGTTCGAAATCCACTGTAAATTGTAGGTCGCAGTCATGCTTAGGGTGTCTTCTCCTCCCGGAGGAAATAAATGACAAACCACTATGGTTCGCCTTGGCCAAGCACATTCGGGTCATAAATACGCCTCAAGATAGCACTTTTCACTATCATTATCATTATTCTTGTAAATTCGGTTTTCTCCTTCCAACTTTTCTTATTTCAAGGGTTGGCTGGTGAGAGAAACGCTGAGAAACTTCATCAGAGTGACTAGTTGTGAGCAGGAATCGAACCTACTCCTCCTCCTTAATACCGATCCGCAGTTACCTAATTTTTTATCTCTACACCATATGGCGCCGAGTATATTAAACCACACCAGGACCAGTATAAACTCAAGTCGATATATCGTTATATCTCGTACTTCAGACATACACTACTGAAGTCCTGTGTAGTACTGTTGCCGGATATCCTCATTTGAGATTTTTCTAGCACTTTACTAAGTTTCATCAAGAACATTCATGATGGTACCTTGGCAAAAACTCTGGATGCTACATCTTCAATCCCTTACAGTAACTACCTGATGACTATTAGGAGATATTGGTTCGATTCTCCATCAATCCAGTGATCGATTTCTCAGTGCATTTTGAAGACAGAAGGTTTCCTTTTTTGGTGTGTGTGTGTGGTTCAGATGTCCTACTTCCGTAGCATCAATATTAATTGCTTTTAAATAATAAACGTATGTTGCCTTCTAACTGCAATATTCCAGGTTTAAATAATCTATCAGAGTGTCAAGAGTGGTGTTTAACATTCCAATTACTAGGCTGATGATGATACCTGTTAGATCCGCAGTGCTCTCATGGGAAAGGTTAACTAATGGTCGTTTACCACTGCGTTCTATCATAAAGGCTGTTTTGTTTACTTTTTAAAGATCTTCAGCTTTCAATTAACTCGGAACTATTTGTATTGCCACCGGGCTTTGAACCCTGGAACTCTTGATTATAGACAACGAGAGAAAACTACACTGTTAAAAAATTTTCAACCATTTTTTTTTTTGGAAGAGTCAGGAAATCAAGCAACTATTTGCATGGAAATTTCCAGTAAAGTTTCTGACGGAAATGAAAAAAGGGAGCTTTTCTATTGGAAGAATATTTATTTGAGAGCAAAACAGCCGACCGGGTAGCCGTGCGGTCTAAGACATAAGGTCAACGACTCGAAGGTCTTGGGTTCGAATCCCGGCAGGGCCATGGATATTTGTGGATCTTAACTGGGTGTAAATGGCCGTATCGTGACGGGGCCGAAGTCAAAAAGTTACTAGACTGGCCCATATAAAATAAAATAAAATGAAATAAAATAAAATAAAGTTGAGAGCAAATCAGGCCCAACCCTCAAATTTATTGTGTTCATTATAACCGTTTCATTCGCTCACTTCAATATGTATTTACATAGACAAATTTTAATATGCCTAATGCCAACTTGTGAAAAGTGATTGTCAGATGATAAAAAAAAAAAAAAAAACTTTGAAGTTAATTAAAGTTTTTTTTAAACAAAATTTTCAATTTGATTTTTCTACTATTTCTGTTTTGTGGTTTGGGCCACTTTTATTCTCAACACCTCAATTATAAGGAAACAAATAATAACTTGTATGAAACAGTACTTTTGCAAGACTGAACTTGCAATTACATTAAAATAAATTGAAATTATCTTTTCCAAAGTTAAGTTTTACATAATCCTTGAACCTGAGCATATTGAACGTTTGTCCAGCCTATACTGGCAATCCACAATTCTTTTTTTTTTTTTTAATCTTTCTTTTTTAACTACTGTATCTTTATTGTAGACAGAAGCAGACTGCTAGGCCATAAGCAAACGCCTTATTACAGTTGTGGCTAACAGAACAGATATTAAAGACATTTCAAGCAGCCTTTTCCCTTTTTTTTTTCCTTGCTAGAACCTTTAATGATTTACCTTATTACGAAGACACTAGCAATTATGATGGTCATGATTAGCCTTGGGCAAAGAACACGCTCTTTGCGCCTGTGCCAATTATTCGTTACACCTATATACTTATTATCGGCAGATGCTATGGTTTTATTTGCCAGTGTCTCTCATTCTGGTTTTCCTGAGCGTATGAGAACTATTAAGAAGGTCTATCCAGAAGGTTTCGTAAGACTTAGAAAATTCAAAGTAACTACCTCCTCCTCCTCCTCCCCACACATATAAGACCAATACTTTATTATTTGGCAAATGACGTAGTCGTAGAAACGTCAAGAAGGAATGATGACGTAACTGGTATTGCTGAAGAGAATTCAGGTAAGTCGGAACTAGGCAAGTATCTAGGATTTTTTTACCGGAGTTCAGGAGGCCCAGGGTGGTATAGGCATGAAATATTTACAAAATATGCCTATACAAATATGCTACTACTATTGCTACTATTACTATTATTATTATTATTATTACTATTACTACTACTACTACTACTACTACTACTACTACTACTACTACTACTACTACTACTAC